>JAXDDW010000266.1:0-245992 GCA_034670385.1 Hoplostethus mediterraneus
CCAGTCTTACTATGTGTTAACTAGTGCAGAGAATAAACAGTAATATACCCTAACACAATAATAGATAAAGGATGATAATAAAGGGAACCTACGTTCGTAATTCACGCACAAAACACCCACAATAAATGATTACAACAGCGAACGCAGGATGTAGCGGTGAACTTGAACTTGGATGCAAACTACTGCTCGCTACACAATGCACCGCGCGTGTGTGGAGCTGAGCTTAAAGGCACAGGTAGGTATTTCCCTAAAAACATAAAAACTTCAACTAATAAGGGTCTAACTAACACCCTATGAACCTTTCTCACAATATACATATATTACATTTGGGAAACAAGACATTGCATTTTGATGTTGGCCTGTCCAGCTACTGTGTAAGGGAACCTGATGATCTGTTACTCAAAGAAATGATAACCACACCATGGGCATGACCTGGCTCAGGGCAGACTGAGATATCCCTGGGGGCTGTTCCACAAAGCAGGCTTAGAAAAGCGGCGATTAACCTCGCAAGCCTGGTTTGAATTAACCTAACAAATAAATCGGGGCTAAAGCGGTTCCACGAAGCCCAAGTCAAGCTACCGTGATCTGGCTAAACCGAGCCAGGCTCAAGCAATCCAGATAATTGCGCGTGCACATTTATACACAGTTTATTTAAGCAGCCCGAGAGGTCGATCATGGATCTGATCGATTCATCATGGCAAAAAGTGATGGTAAAGACAGAGCCGCAATGTTCACGGCCACTGAACAGCGACTTTTAGTTAGTGGAGGTCTATGGAGAATTCAGCCATATTACAATGAAAAGGGAAATACGATTGCCATAAATAAAGGGGGAGAGAAAGATTGGCAACGAATTGCTTCTAGATTGAATGTGTAAGTAATTGTTGAATTAAAAACAAACAAATTGTATTGACCTTATTAAATATCATGTGTTCCAACAATATTAAAGAACTGAAAAGCTGTGCTAAAAATATTATGAATGAAACTATGCCATATATGAAACCTCAAGACTGTAAATGTACTATCTATCGCCATAAATGATGATGTAAAGGCTGTACGGAAGGTTTCATCTTACTACATTACTGTCATCGTACTGTACTCAACCCTATATGGGTATCGAACTCACAACCTTAAGACTGAGAGTCTCATGCTCTACTGACTGAGCTGTTCAGCTGGTTCTCACTTTTATTATATTTTTATGAAATCGGTTGTTTCCATCCTGGAAATTGATCGGTTGAAAGCGTGTTCTACAGTGACTGTAAATCCCATACATTAACAGTGAATGCGTCTCCTAGCAACCGTGGAAACATCTTGACATATATTCAAGATACTTTATTATTTCAATGAATTTGTTAAATAAAAATAATTGAGAAAATATAATTATATAGTGTCATCAAATAATTATTTCTATAAGTTGTAACCGTTTTCTAAAAGCAATACGGCACTTGAGGTCTCGCTGGACTCTCACGGTTAAACAACGCTCTGAACCGTGACTGTATCCCCGATACAGCCTACATCATTTTATATTTTTTATTTTCTATTAACGTTACATTTTATGTCTGATAGTGTAGGGTCTAGGGTAATAGTGTTGAGCATTAGGATGGCGGAACCTTGTGACCGGATTCCCTCCCAATAAACTCCCATCTTCTCTGCATACTCTGAGGTCGAGTTTGCTTTTGGGTTCCCCCTGTTGTATTGTGACATCCGCAACCTCCCGCTGAAATGTCCTCGCCGCTAAAAAAAAAAGATTGTTGTCAATACCTGTAGGTGGACGGGGATGGCGGAGTTTCCAGTTCAGCACACAATTCCTAAATTGCACAATAGCAATCTCTTCCAGCAACGCCAAAAGCAGCCATTGCATCATTTGGCACAGCTACAGCCTTTAGTGTAGGTTATTCTTACTCCCCAATAATACAGAATAATAATCTTTATTGAAGATCATGTATTTATTTGTGTATTTATAAAAAGATCATCATTATAATTATTATAATGCATAGTGACACCGATAGAACGATGAATGAAGGCTTGTCAAAAAAAGGTTGTTAACCACTCACGCATCACTATGTAATCATAGTGAAGGTTTTTTTAAGTGACAGATTACATCCTAACACAATGTAGTGAAAGAAAAAAGCTCTAAATAAAATGTCTCCCAAATTCACACTATTATTATCCTGTTTTGCCAACTGCCAACATCACACTAATCTGACTCAAAAGACTGCGTATACGGTACGCATGTGAAAGATGTGTACCGGTACGCACATTCTCACCGCTCGTGGATTGTTATACATTGATAACCTGCGTGGAGGTGGCGTAAGGACACTTTTCGCGCTTACGCATGGTTTATACATTTGACCGCAGGTGTGTAACCAGGTGGAATAGAAACTGCAGATAGGACTAACAATTATGAATCCAGATGTATTGTCTTGATTGATTGATTAAATAAAATGTTGGTGAAGGAAGGTGCCCACTTAACCCCAATATCATGATATCATAATGCATATTACATTGCATACTTCTGAAGCTAAGATACACTATGCAATCCGAAGTCTGTCATAATGTTTTGGTGCCCATAGTAGACGGGTCACGCGTATGTCACTTGGGTAGCCAATACTGGTGTCCCAGCAGTACTCAGGAGAGAGCACCCTGCTGGGTTTATGGAGCCACAGGTACTTGTTGAGATGACTCTCATCATGCCACAGAGCCTCCACGCTGTTTTGTTTGTCCTCCATGATGCTCTGGTAGCAGGCCTCAGTCATGGCCTTCACACTCTGCCACGAGCCTCCGAAGATAGCAGCATGGTAGTAGAAATCTCCAGTTTCCATGTAGGCCTTGGACTTGGGGTTGCGGTCATAGGTGAACCTATGCTTTGGAAGGCGGTAAAAGTGGGCGTGGAGCAAAGCCACAGAATCCCCCAGAGCCTCTGAGCCAAATCTCCCCGTGAACACCTGGTCCACATCAAAGCAGAAGACGTGAGTACAGTTGTGACGAATGTCCGAGTCTATGGTGTCTGATATCGTCTTCATGCGCATCATAGAGATGTCCTGCCATCTGGAGTGCCTTCCCACTTTGATAACCTTCAAACTTCGCTGAGGAGCAAGCTTGATGTCTGGTACCTTCTCAGGTTCATCCGTAAACACATAGTACACCACTGGTAAACCCACCATAAAATGATGTTCTGAAGATTTAAGGAAAGTCCCTAGGTAGGCATCGAGGTACCTTGGGTGGAAATGGGGACAAAAACTAATCAGCTGTTTCACAACATTTTATTGGATGTATTGAAACTGAATTGATAATAGTACAATCAGATTAAGTATCATAATAATCTTTATTTTATACACACACACACATACACACACATTTTATATATTACTTAATAGTTAAAGCTATCAAGGCCTACCAACACTCATACTATTTGCAGAAACAAACCTGCCAACAGCAAACACTGTGAGGGCCACAGATGACTGGTCTCTATTGTGCACCTGGTCATAAAGATCAGGGTCAAACATCCCATCCCAGATGACAGGAGCTCTCCAATATGTGCATGTCTGAACATCAGTTCTGGACCTGATATGGGAGACGACTACTTTAAGGTTCAAAACAATCTCATATGTTAAATAGCACATACATGAGAAAAAACAAATGATATGAATTTCATTAAACACCAACAGTGTTTTAGAAAATCTCTCCGTCCACGAGAACCTCAAAAGCGATTTAAAACGCTTACATAAGCATGCCAAACCAGTAGCTGATAAAAAGAAGTTCACTGGAAGATAAGAGTGATGCTCTGGACATCTGGAAATGTTCCTTCTATTCCTCAGCAATAACAATGCCGCTCTCGAAATTGTCCCACCAGCTGCTAGGTCGAGTGATCCAAAATCACTACGTTCACTCAAGTACTTATTTGCTCTCAGTTTAACTTGAGTTTCAGTTGGGCCGTTTTCCTTAATAACCACAAGAGGCAGATCCACATTTTGCCCCTTATAGGCCACAGCTATGAACTGTCCCAAAACAGGAATCCTTCCTTCAGTAAGCTTGACTTTGGGTCCCGGTACAATCTGAGCCTGAGGAGCTGCATCTGCCATGCTACACTGCATCTACTACAATCCAAAATATCCCAATGATCACAGCGTAATTCTCTAGAATGGGACAAACCAGGGATCAGGGATTGCTCAGATTGCACATAAATTTTTCATGAAAATTAAAATGTTACAATTGAAAACATAACCATGTATTTCCTATGGTACATTGAGAGTGGTGAGGAAACCAAAATAAAAGGTCAAAGGTCTTACGTAAAGTCAAGGGTGACATCAACAAAGTTATCCAGTGGCTCTTCTCCCTCTGTCACCGAACTGTTGTCCATAGGGAGTAGCTCCACAGAATATCTGAAATGAAAAACATGTTCTGGTATTAAAATCTACAGCAAAATCACAAGGTTTGTAAATAATAGTTTGGTATTCACCTGACAGACGTGAAGTAGATAATGTAGAGCATAATAGGGATACAGAGTGCATATTTCACTGCACTCTTTGCCTGGGAAATGTATCTTCTGGAACAAAGTAAAAAGGAACATCAAATCTAAATCAAGATACAGCTACAGATGACTGACCATGCAAAGCAGCATGGCATTACACAATATTTAGTTAGCTTATGAAGATCAAATACCTCATGGCAAAAAGATGCTGCGCTCTGAATTATCTTGACTGTGAATTTGTAAATGAAGTGATGGATGCTGTGCGTTCATGAATAAAATGGCACCTTGAAGACAAGAGGAAGTTGCATCACACAGGTTACCAGTTCAAAACCACAGACCCTCAGACCACAGACCATATTACTATGATGACTCATTCACAGTAGCTACAGTAGTTCTTATAAGAAACATTTAAACATTTGGAAAAGCCCTCGGTCCTATATGAGAGGGAGAGAGAGAGGGATATATATATATATATATATATATGTATTTTTTGTTTTTTTTTGATGATTTGTATATGTTTTGATGTTTTGTTTTGTTTCCATGCCACAAGGTTATGCAGAATCACCAACAGTCTATGCTGCAGCATTAGGAGATTGTTTGAGTAATTGGAAATTTGAAGCCTGTTAAAAAGACAGTGATACTATTGACATTTCTAGCTGCAACAGGAAATAAAGTGTCTCGTGAAAAAGTGCAGCTGGCCTTAGAGGAAGTTAGAAGAAGAATATAGAAGAGCAAGATTAGTTTATTTGCATTTCGCAGTTTATTTGCAGTTCAAAAATTCTGTGCCGGGGCGCATTGCGACGTACATCAGTGAGCGTAAGGTTAAGACGGCAGCTGAAGCCGCAGCACTGGCCGATGACTATCTGTTGACTCATGGTGGGGATACTTGGTATCCGGAGACGCGCGGTGGTGGCACACATAAGGAGAATCTCTCAACTGGAAGTGCATGGTCTAGTCGCCCAGCGAAAAATGTTTGGGTGGATCAGAGAAAGGAGCGTGGTTCTCGGGAGGCTGACAAAAGTTGTAATTATTGTCACAAGCGAGGACACTGGAAAAGAGACTGTTATGCTTTTAAAGCTAAGAGTAAAACTGGGGCGAGTGTAAATCCTAAGCCGGCAATGTGTGTGGGGCCTGTTCCTGACCGGGCGTTGGAGACTCGGCGTGAGTTGAAACCGCCGGTGGTTAGTCCAGATCTGCAGTCTTATTTGCCTTTCATCAGTGATGGGTGTGTTTCCTTGGTAGGAAGTGATGAAAAAGTAAAGATTAAGATATTGCGTGACACAGCGGCTTTTGATTCATTCATTGTAGAGTCAGCTCTACCGTTTTCACAGGAGTCCTACACAGGTGCTTTTATACCGGTGCTTGGGATTGGGCTGCAGGTTCTGCAGGTGCCTCGGCATAAAATGATGTTGTCCTGTGGTCTGTTTCAGGGTGAGGTGGCGGTCGCTGTGTGCCCAGCTCTGCCCGTGGATGGCGTGACGATGATTTTGGGTAATCGGGAGCGGGGAGTCGGGTGTGGGCCGATGTTCCACCTCCTGCTATCATTGCTTCAGCGCCTCTGGTC
Organism: Hoplostethus mediterraneus; assembly: GCA_034670385.1. Classification (NCBI taxonomy): domain Eukaryota; kingdom Metazoa; phylum Chordata; class Actinopteri; order Trachichthyiformes; family Trachichthyidae; genus Hoplostethus; species Hoplostethus mediterraneus. Next base: position 6,033 of record JAXDDW010000266.1, read on the forward strand.
ACCAGTGAGCCTGATAAAAATGTAATGGATTTTCCTGAGGTGTTCAGGGCGTGTGCTGTCACGCGCGCGATGAAACGTGTGCAGTTGGTTGAGACAGATCTCACTGAAAAGGATGACACTTCACAACAGCATGATGTCACATGTTCTAATGTTCCTTGGTCTGTTTCTCAGTGAGTTGGTGTCGGAGCAGCGTGCTGACAGTTCTCTCAGGAGTTTGCTGGACATGGTGCGGCCTTCTGGTGAGACGGTGGCAGAGCAAGAGGGAGATGACTTACCGGGTCCTGATGAAGCTGTACTGCGTGGTCGTTTGAAGAATTCAGAGTCTTTGCAGAATCTGGATGGGATGCTGTGTCATTTGGAGGTGTTGAAGCGTAGTCAACTAGCTGACTTGATAAGGCGGTATCCAAGTCTTTTTGGTGACACACCTACTCGTACACATTTGGTGGAGCATGATATAGATGTTGGGGATTGTAAACCTATTAAGCAGAGATTTTATCGTGTCCATCCGGAGAAGCGTAAGTATCTTGACGCTGAGGTGAAGTATATGCTTGATAATGGCATTGCACAACCATCTTCCTCTAGCTGGGCATCTCCTTGTTTGTTGGTGCCTAAGTCCGATAACACCCCGCGGTTTTGTTCAGACTTCCGTAAAGCTAACTATGTGACTAAGCCAGATTCTTTTCCGCTTCCTAGGATGGAGGATTGTATTGATCAGGTGGGGTCCGCTAAATATGTTAGCAAGTTTGACTTGCTAAAGGGGTACTGGCAGGTCCCGTTGTCAGAGAGGGCGAGGGAGATTGCTGCATTTATTACACCCACTGGTTTGTATATGTATACTGTAATGCCCTTTGGTCTGAGGAATGCACCGGCAACCTTTCAACGCCTTATGAATATGGTAGTTGGAGATCTGGAAGGTTGCGCAGTGTATTTGGATGACGTCGTCATTTACTCGGAGACTTGGAATGACCATCTTGACCGTATTGGAAAGCTGTTCGACCGCTTGGCTCGCGCACAGTTAACGGTAAATCTGGCAAAATGTGAGTTTGCCAAGGCCACAGTAACCTACTTGGGGCGTGTAGTAGGGCAGGGCACAGTCTCTCCGGTGCGTGCAAAGGTGCAGGCGATTGACGACTATGTCCTGCCTCCAACTAAGGCTTGGGCAAACTTGGGCTAGTTGGATATTACCGGTGTTTTTGCAGGAATTTTTCTACTGTTGCGCCCCTTACAAATTTGTTGAAAGCCAACGTGAAATACGTTTGGTCTCCAGAGTGTCAGTCAGCTTTTGAGAATGTTAAGGCCTTGATCTTTAATGCCCCTGTTTTGGCTGCTCCACGGTGGGATAGGGCTTTCAAGTTGGAGGTGGATGCTAGTGCAGTGGGCGCAGGCGCAGTGCTGTTGCAGGCTGATGACCTCGGGGTGGATAAACCATTGTTTCTTTTCTAGGAAGTTCAACAGACACCAACTGAACTACTCTGTAATTGAAAAGGAAACTTTGGCATTGATTCTAGCTTTGCGGCCATTTTAGTGTGTATGTCAGCTCTTCACCTGTAATGGTCTTTACAGATCATAATCCTCTAACTTTTCTCAGCTCTTTGCAATCTCCCAATCAGAGGTTGGTTCGTTGGGCTCTCTTCCTCCAGTCCTACAGCCTCGACATTCGCCATATCAAGGGACGGGACAATGTAGTGGCGGATGCGTTGTCTCGGGCCCCTTGTGAATGATGGTGTAGTATGTATTGTTTTTTTTTTGTTTTGCTCTCCACTTTAGTCCCATCTTTCTTGCTCTCTCTCCTCTTAAATTTGCTTCAGGGATCCAGTTGCTGAGGTAGTGGGAGAACTGAAGTTTGTAGGGGACATAAGCGGTGAGGTGTTTATTATTACTATTGTTAGTATTATGTTAGAATGAGTGCAGTTATTGATAAGTATAGAGGTAGCCTATACAATAATTAGTTCCATAGAGTGTGGCAATTTGGGAGCCAGGGTTCCCTTTGGGGACCCTGACTTTATGGGGGGGGGGGTGACGGCCCCAGGCCTGGGTTTTGTATATTGTTTTGCGTACAGTGTACTGTTGGTTTGTTTGTTGGTTTGTTGCAGGTCTGAGCCAGTCGTGTCATTAGGTTGACAGGGAGCACCTGGCCAGCATTCCCAGTTAGGCCTATTTAACCCCGCCTTCCCAGACGCCAGCTCTCTCTGCTCGGCTCACTCCACTTTCAGCACCAAGCCAGCGTGCTGGTCTTTTCTTTTGTTTTGCCTTATTTCGCACTAACAACATGCACCACACATTGATCATTACACCCATACACTCTCCTACACCCCTGATACTGATTTTCATATCCCATATGATTGAGTAGCCTATTTTGAGTTAATAAACTTTGGTTGATTGTAACTTAGTTTGGGTGCACATCTCCTGTTTTGTTGCGGCCTACGAGCCAGTCATAACAGGGTGCACACATGCACCAACACACACATGCAAGGGGGGGGGGGGGGGGAGTGGCCGCCGAACACAACACACACATGCAGGTAGGGTGTCCGAAATAAATGAGTCCTCTGCATTTTCCCATCCCCGCCGACCTTCCTCCAGGGGCAGCCAGGGAGCAGTGGGCAGCCTATGGCGGCATATGAGTGACAAAATCCGCGAGCGCAATTGAGATCACCGCGCGCATGATTCAAACAGCAGCGCACACATTATTTTTGCGAGGTTTCACAGCACTCGCAGAAGATATCTGCTCGAGCGTTGTGATGGGCGGACCGAATCTTTTCAAAGAATCGATTCCTTCGAGTTGATACATGTAAATGAATCGAACCTTTCGAGTTTTGATTCTTTTATATTTGTATTTATATTTGTTATGTTTACAACTTGGTTTGTTTTATATTAAGGCCCTTGTCACTTTGTTATATTTGGTCATGCCCTGCAGTGAGCAGACATGCTTATATTTATTTCATTGTTGTTTGTTTATATTTTTTATGTTTGCCATTTTAATAAAGACGTTTGCAACTGTATAATTTTTTTTCTTTAATTCCTCCAATCTAAATTGGATTATTGAACTAGAATGGCTTGCACTGAACTTTCTGCATCTGCAGAGGAAAAAAAGGCAAATCGCCGGTTTATTTGTTTTGCGCTTGGACATCGCCCGAACGGTTCGAGAATGAGAGCAGATCAACGAGAGCTGATTAACCGTTCAATCTCTATTGGACTTCGAACCGTTCGATGTCTGAGAGCTGATGAACGAGAGAGACTACTTCCGCGTACCCGCTGGATCAAGGACCCATATTGGATCGTGAAAAAGGCCAATGTAATAATGTAGCGATCTATTCTGCACACATTGACAAGTTTGTGTTGTTTAAGATGTTAATAAATGAACTGGTAGTTGGGTAAACTATAAACCATTTAACATTGGTCAACAAAACTGTCTATTAGAAAAAGTCAGTCAAGAGCACAAAATAAAATCAATAGCAATACTCTGTAAATACTAAAAATATTATCATTAACCTGTGATTTAGTTGGCGTTTTATGTTTTGCTGTCCGAGAAGGCCGATAGAAGAACGAGAGAGCTGATGAACCGTTCAGTCTCTATCGGACCGAGAGAGCAGATGTCCGAGAAGTCCGATAGAGACTGAACGGTTCGCGAGCAGCTCAGAGCAGCCGCTCAGTCTCTCATAGCAGGCAACGTGAGCGGGCGTGGGCAGTCTGAGTAGAGATTCATGAGCAGTTGGTCACTACTCGAGCGAGCAATATTGTAACCTGCGAGGAGAAATCCATGCTTTGAGTGCGCGCGCAGAATCCGAACCAGCGCGCACAACTATCATTGCTCTCTTGCTCGCGAAACTTGCACCTGCTCGCTTGCTCGCGAGTAATTTTTCTTTTTGGCAGTAAGTGGGCGGACACAGTGGCAATTGTATCCCTAAATCTAATTGGTTACAGTCCTCGTCTTTTATGATTGGCCCTTATAATTAAGGGATACAAGCGGGAGAGCCAGGACGAAGCATGGCCGACCACAAGGAGGTATGTATTAGAAAACATAATAGTCAGTGCATAATTGGTGTAACACAGCTTATCATTTCCTTTGCTTGACAGTCAATTAAGATATTTAATACCATGCATTGTTACTGGCCACGGTATCAGAAGGCCGTGAAACCGGTATCTGCCTGCAACATATAGCTAGCAGATCTTGGTAAACATGTCGCTAGCTTGCTAGTTAGCTAGCTTTTCGTTGTGATTGCTACGATACGTCAACGTCGCCGCCATATTGGTCTGGGCAAGAGTGGCCTGCAAACAAATACAAGTAAACGGGGAGCTGTGGTTTTTCTGGATGAAAAGCACTATAAAGTTTACATTTCTCAACCGATTTCAATGAGTCCTTTTTTATAGTCAAGGGTTTATGATCTATGTGGAAAAAAAGTTTTGTCTCCAGTTACTATAGGCTATAATCGTTGCTAGACGCCCAAGAGAGCAGTGTCAACGTTAGGCTCACATGAACTGAATTACTTACGTGGTAGAAAATAATTCATTGTAAAAACTCAGGTTTGCCAGGCATGGATTTGGCTTATTTTCCTTGGTTAATACTTGTGGAGACTTCCATATATATATATAATTACATGTACATGAAATATGCAGAAAGTTATTTTTCTGTCCATGTCCCCATCATTTTAGCTTTTCTTGTGCTGCAGGTCAGAACACCGCTCATTCATTTTTAAGTACTAATAATTGACCATCATTGAGAAAAATGCAACAAAATCAGCAGATACAAATTACAATAGTGAGACACTGGCGGTCAGTCTGCTTTCTATATTTGTATAGCAGTGAAAGGATACAGATATACGCCAAGACAGACAATTACAGACAAAGACAATTATAAGATAAGATACGCCTTTATTGATCCCCAGAGGGGAATAAAGAGGGAAAATTCAAATGGCCTATAATCAAGATTTTCATCTATATTTATATATCTCTATTTCTCCAAACCGATTTTTATGACAAGCTACTCGTTTCGGCTAAGCGACTGACATATTATGAATCTGACTGTAGTTACTTGTATTTGTTTACAGGCCAGTCTTGCCTGGACCAATATGGCGGCGACGTTGACGTATGATCCACAGGCAAATGTGGCGTCTGTATACATGTCTATGCAAATGTGGCCAGGTTGTTGAAGCGACAACGCCACCTGGGGAATTGCGCCCCAAGAAATAGTTACTTTAAAAAGGTCACACAAGTTCGTTCACACACACACACGGGACCAGAGACAGACTTCCAAAAATATATATAATTTATTTTAACAATGGTTTAGTTATGCACAGTTAATAGAAAACAGCCATATTTTTCCTGAACTTAAAGCCAATAGTTCAAGATTCAGCAACTGTATGATTGACATCAAGGGGTGCACAAACAGGGCAAAGGCTTAGGACATTTGTCAGACTGAGTGATGGGAAAGACAAGAATTAGACATAAAATCACAAATGAATAGAATGAACTAAAATTAATAGATTGCCACAAATCAAATATAATCAACTAAAATCAATAGATCACAACAAATAAAATAGAATCAACTGAAGTAATAAATCACAGCAAATCAAAACACCCAGTGAATTACCACACGAAGAAAAGTGAAGAGAAGACCATCACCAGAGCCTGCCGAATGCTGCCCAAGGACCTGAAGGCAGGGAGCCAACAGTTACAGTAAACCACAAATGAGGAGGAAGGAGCTTGATTACGGACAAACTGAAACTTGCGGTGATGTTCAGTGGAGGATCCGGAGCCAAACCGGATGTGCAAACCGGAATGCAGCAGGGTGGAAACAGAGCAGCAGGGGGGCGCGGTGCAGCTTCCCACAGCGCCACAGCAAAGAGCAAGACGGTGCTACACAACCTGATAAACAGGCCAAATAAAAGGGCCACTGATGAAGATAAAACAAGCCAGCTCACCAAAAAGAGTGTTGCTTTACGCATAGCCCAGGACAACCAAATCACTTGGGCGTCCACAAGAGCCAACCGTAGGAGTGAAGCCGGGGATCACCGGAGGGGCCGCATATAATGGGCCACACAAGGACAGCGGAGAGTGCTGTAAAGCAAGGACCAAGGCCAGAATATGACAACAGCACCATTAGAGTGCAAAGTAAACAATGATAAGGCAACCGTGCTTACCTTAGACTGTAAAGAAAAAGCCACAAGCCTGTCAATGGCTGCAGTGCTGCTCCCATCCAATGCCACGGCGGAATGCCAGATAGCTAGTGTGGTCACTGCAAAGCAGCCACACCTGATATACTCGGCAGCAAGGGCGGTTCTAAGGGGTGGCAAGGGGTGGCAGCTGCCACCCTAATTTTAGGCAATGAATTATTATATTATTATTAATATAAAATAAATGTTAATGATATTTCACCATTTGCTGTAAATATTTACTTTATTTAGATTAGAATTCACGCTGCCCCTCTCCCCCTCCTAAATCAAGAAAATGGTTGCACCCACTTTACAGGCCATGTTATTTTCAGGCCTTCTAGATAATGTTTCAATTAATGCAACCTTTAGATATAACTATAGATATAACTTTAGATATTACTATATTCTCTGTTTTGCTCAGTATATTTAGCACCTAGGGTTTTATAGACAGTTTTGAGTTGTTTTCACAGATGAAGTACAGGTTCAGGTGCAGGTGACAGTAGGCAACAGACAGCCTTCTACACAGGGACAGCAGCAGTCTGCCCTTGGCAACAGGGAGCAGGCTGGGACAAGGCAGCGTCGGGTAGCACAGGGGCAGCAGAGGTCCCCTGGCTGTCCTCGTCCAGCAGGAAATACAGTGGAGAACAATATGGACAGGTTTGGATCTCCTGTAGGAAATTAAGTTTGTTCTCATGATCAGTGTGGGGGAACATCGTTTTTATCGTGAACTGAATGGTCATTGTGATAACTCTTCAATCAACTATAATTCAGGGTCTTCTTTTAATGGAATGTAAGCTGTTAAGAGTTTTTAGAATTCATTTAAAATTGTATTATAGGCATCTCCAGGTGTGCTCCCATGTACAACCTCCTCTCACAAAATAGATGTTAAGGTAAAAACATTGCATTGCTGGTCAATTACATTATTGCAGATAACAGACATTTTGCGTCTGACCATTTCAAATTTGCTCTGCTTTCGGTTTTTATAAAGGTGGCTTGTCCTTTGTGCTGCGAGTTGTTTCCTGAGCATTTTGTTGAAATACATGCCAGCACCTGTGGAGAAAGGTGTGTTGTTGTTTTTTTGTTTTGGTTTTTTTCTCCTACTATACACATTTATTATTCACTTAATTTATTCTTGCATAGTATTGAACATTGTTAACCATAATGTGGGATTCCACTGATGAAGGCATGCCACCTTAAATCTTTGCTTCCAGTACATTGCAAGACACACACATCGATTTTGGACATGGAGGAAGAAAATGGCAGTGAAGAAGTGAAAGGGAGAGACAACACACCTAAACAGTTTTCATGCTTTTTAACTTGTCACTCCAGAAACGTTTACTACTGATTTTCCTATTTCCTTACGGTCGAAATAACTTTTTATTCATAAAATGTATTCCTCCAAGCCTTGGACACCACAACAGTATTCATCATTTGTGTCACAAGGGAGGACATGTTTAACAGGGGTATGGGGCAGTGGAGGCATCAAAAGAGAGCTTCTCCACAAAATCCCCTCAGAGTGTCTTTCTTTGGTGAACCTGGTATTGACAATGGGGCTCTCAGGAAGGAATTCTTGACTGGTATGTTTACCTTTCTCATATTTAATGAAAATATTACATATGGTGTGTGGCCGTTCTCTGGTTACATGCAATCTCCGCGCTCAAACAGGTCAAGGGCTTTACATGATGTGTGCTGTGCCTTTTAAAATATACAGTGGTTTATTTGAGGTTCTTCATATATTGATCCACTTTTTCTTTCAATCATAGAAATGATGGCAGGTGTTGAAGCAAAGATCTTTCAGGGAGAGAGTACAGGGAAAACCCCCATTTACTCAATCACAGACTACCATGAAGAGAATTTCAAGTACGTAGAATTGTGTTCTGCAATGTCACATTCATGTGCACATTATTTGTCATTGTCTATGCATTAATTACACTGTTCCTACAGGACAGCTGGAGAGATGATTGCTGTCAGCATTACCCAAGGTGGTCCTCCACCTAATTTTTTTCCAAGGGTGGTGCTATGGCTATATCTCCACTGGGGAGATTGACAAAGACACGATTTCCAAAGATGATGTGACTGATCCAGAGCTCAGAGAGCTTATGGAAGAGGTTTTGTCTTCCTACTGTTCAGATGCTCCTTCATATTGCATGAAGTTGGTTTTATGCAGTTTGGTTGACAGACACCTCTCTGTAGTGTGAATATTTGTCACTATGCTTTATGATAATGATCTTTATATAAATAAACAAATAAATACATGATCTGTATATAAATAAAGATGATTATTTTGTAGCATATTATTGGGATACACCTTCAGGTGTGACCAGTTAACAGGTCGTTAAAATGTCACTATATAAAGACTGTAGCTGTGCGTAATGGCTGTTCCAAATGATACGATGGCTGCCTTGGCGTTGCTGGAAGATATTGCTATTGTGCAATTTAGGTGAGAACGAGTCTTCAGAGACCGTACTGATTTTCTGGTCCATGATGTTGACTGACTAATGCGCCGCTTTGGATTTCCAAGAGCTGTTCTCTTCTAATTGTGTGCTGAACTGGGTCCTGTGTTGGAACGGCACTCTCGGAGAACCCTGTCATCCCCGTCCATCTACAGGTATTGACAACAATCGGGTTTTTAGCGACGGGGACGTTTCAGCTGAAGCTTGCGGACAGATCAGGGATATCCTGAGCTGCCCTGAGCCGGATCATGCCCATGGTGTGGGGTGGCATCGTTTCTTTGAGTAATAGATACATCAGGTGGTATTCACCTGACAGAAGTGAAGTAGATAATGCAGAGCATAATAGGGATACAGAGTGCATATTTCACTGCACTCTTTGCCTGGGAAATGTATCTGCTGAAACAAAGTAAAAAGGAACATCAAATCTAAATCAAGACATGGCTACAGATGACTGACCATGCAAAGCAGCATGGCATTACACAATATTTAGTTCGCTTATGAAGATCAAATACCTCATGGCAAAAAGATGCTGCGCTCTGAATTATCTTGACTGTGAATTTGTAAATGAAGTGATGGATGCTGTGCGTTCATGAATAAAATGGCACCTTGAAGACAAGAGGAAGTTGCATCACACAGGTTACCAGTTCACAACCACAGACCTGTCAGGATAACATATTACTATGATGACTCATTCACCAGGCTGCACCTGGGCAGTGTTGGTGCCTGATCTGATGTAGACTAGGACTAGGGGACCCTAGACCCTAGAGTGTCGAACATAGAAGGATTTAGGACCCTGGGTGCATCACTTTAACGCTGCTAGAGATTGGGAACCATGTAGAGAGCAGGGAAAAGGAGTGCTATACTCACCCCGCTTGGAAACATTTTGTGTGCCATGGCAATGTGTATTCACAGGATACCATGCTGTACATTTAGTGCCTAAACGGGAACCGAGGAGATCATGCCTCCTAAATTGTGTTCATCATTCAAAAGATGACGACACATCAGAAATTCTCAATTATGTACAAACAGGCAATCCCAGATTAAGCAGCGTCCCAGAAAATGTCTGGGCAAAACACAAATTTGACGTGGGACTCAAAAAATGCAGTTCCGCTGGTAGTGACACCCAAGTCCACACACAGACCTTGCCAACCACAATATCCAATATCCACCAGTTTTTGAAGCACTGTTAAAAGAGGGAATAATTGTGCCATGTCCAGATTCACCTTGTTCCACTCCTATCTTTCCTGTCAAAACAGAACCAGTTGAGGGCAAGCCAGATGGAGATTTGTCCAAGATTTGAAAAAGGTAAATGACGCAGTATATCACAGAGCTCCAGTTGTAGCGGATCCATATAGACTGCTGGGACAGGTACCACAGGAAAGTAAAGCTTTTAGTGTGGTCGACCTAGCAAATGCATTCTTTAGTATTCCAGTGGCACGAGAATCACAATTCTGGTTTGCGTTCAAATTTAATGGTAAATCATACACATGGACCAGAATGCCACAAGGTTATGCAGAATCACCAACAGTCTATGCTGCAGCAGTAGGAATTCCTAGGCCACATTATATCAAATAATGGAAAAAAGCTGAATGAAGAAAGAATAACAGCAATCCAAAAAATACCAAAGCCACAAACAAAAAAACAAGTAATGGCATGTGGCATGACAGGTAATGGCATGTGGCATGACAGGCTACTGTAGACAGTGGATCTCTGGATATGCACAATTGGCACAACCCCTGCAGGACATAGCCCATAACCATGGTTTAGCACCGACTGTGCCACGTGGACTGAAGAAGCAATGACTAGTTTTGAGCCCACATTAGGTTTACCTAACCCAGACAAACAGTTCACCCAAATGGTATGTGTCACAGTCGAAAGATGCACTGTTCTTAACCCAGCAACTCTTTTGCTAACAGAGGATTGAATTGAATTGAATTGAAACCTTTATTTATTCAGGGAAGACAATTGAGAGCAAGCTCTCTTTTACAATGCCGTCCTGATTACAATGTTACAATGAAGATGGAGTTACCCTATACTCCATAACAAGGTATTGTGCACGTGTGAATTACTCTCCCCAAAAAGATGGTTCTGTTGCTAGTACTTTGGTCGCCACTAGAGATGGCATACCAAGTGTCTGACTTCAAATATGACACTCCTGACATCTGTGCCAGATTATACAGTTACCGTAGTCCAGATTTGTCCAGGTACAATTTTCCCACTCTGTTTCTGAAACGATGGAGATGGTAAAGACAAAATATTCGTCCAACCTGTTTAGCCAGTTCCTTTTAGATCTGAATCCATTTTATTGGAACAATATTAACCTTACACGAGCAGTCAACAAAAAGTTGACTCTGTCGCGATCCTTTCTGTAATGTTGTCAGACACACCAATAACAATCTGAGCGTGTCAGTGGCAAAAACAAGCACTTTTAGTGGACGTACTTTGATCGACGCACTTGCCCCAGATTACATTGCAGCCATCAGCCCATTTTGCGACTGCCAACTGAGCTGATCTACCGGAGCAATTCCAAAACTTTTTGTACCTATTTTGCAGTATAAATGACAAATTTGTACAAATAGAGCCCAAGTTTAAAAATACGCCTTAAAGGCCACTTTTTTGTGTGTATCAACCTTTATAAATGAGGCCCCAGGTCCTACTTATTTATTTTAAATGATGAATGAATGAATGAATATGCCCCAGAAGACAGAGCTATCTTCTTCCCTCTCAACTCCTCTCTCTCTCTATTTCCTCCTTAGTTCTATGGTTACTCAATAAACACTAGATATCTGTACAACGTACCTCCGTTGTAGAGTCGGTTATTTGGGACATAACATTACTGTCCGTGCTCCTCTCTCCTGGTCCTCAGATTCATTCAACTTCTTATTTCTTTTAAATGATGAATATGCCCCAGAAGACAGCTATCTTCTTCCCTCTCAACTCCTCTCTTTTTTTTAGTTCTCTCAGGTTTACCTTTCTTAAAGGGACAGCATCCTTATTCACCTGGATGAGAGTAGCAAGAATGGTTCACTTTCGCCATAGAAAGGATAAAATACCTTAGGGATAAAATGAGTAAAGGAATCAGTTCAGTTCAGACTATCTACATATCTAGGTTGCCATACCTTCCTCCAGGTGTGACATAATTACCCTAATGAGTCCATTTTGGATATATGTATGTTGGATTATCACAGTTTGTATATGGCATGGGAAATGTCTTGATAGATAGACATAAAACCTCTCAGTACTTAACACTTCCACAAGCTTTCAGCAGAATGTAGGTTAGAAACCCTCCAGCTGCTTTTAAATGAAGACAAGATGGTCTTTTGCTAAAATGATGTTAGGTCACTGCTCAAAGTGTTCCACTAGACTGTTATGAAAAAAACAATAATGGAAGTGTGCTTATAATATGCTTGAAGTATAAACTGCAAAAGTATTTTGACTGGACTGCTTTAAAATTAACGGACACTGAGGGAGAATAAAACCTGAAGGTGAACCTCACAGAAAACCTCACAGAAGAAGAAGAAGAAGAAGAAGAAGAAGAAGAAGAAGAAGAAGAAGAAGAAGAAGAACCACAACAACAACAACAACAACAACAACAACAAAAAGAATAATGTACCCACTGTCAACAACCCAATTGGAAGACGAAGTGCTCATACACAGACCAAACAGCATCAGCTGAATTTTGGCTCATATGCAGGAGCACTTAGTTGTAATTCATGTTGAACCTTTGACACTCACTTTTTCTTATTTGCTTAGTCTACCTTGTTCAATGCTCACTAATTGTCTCCTGAAATATAAAATTGATGATACTATCTCAGGCTACATCCACACTAATACTCTGTCCACAAGCGTTTTAGCACAGTTGCAGAAATTATCTCCGTCCATGCTAACACCGTAATATGTTTTCACAAGTCTCCGTTTCTGCCTGTCCACACTAAAACGCAACCCCGGAGTTTTAAAACTAAAACGGGGTCAGCATCGTTTTAAAAAGTCTCCATTTTAGGGCTTCCAAAACGTGTGTGTGGACGCTAGGCGTAAACGGCAAAAGCTATGCGTGTGGATGAGGCCTAGTAGCATCTGTGTGGATTGAATTAATAGAAAAGCACATTGTTGGTTTTTGGATAGATGTTCAGTTAGCCTATTGTGTCATAAAGTCACATAATGTAGACCTACCACTGGCCTGACATGGTTTTAGGTGCTATACAGAAGTATTTTAGTACCAGAGGAGACAACTGGACAAAGTCAACCATCAGGTAAGTTACAACCATCGAGCTGCTGCTGTTTAAACAACATGCTTAGTTTGCTTGCTCACTATAATGGGATAGTTTCTTTCAAGTTATGTTTGAATTAAGTGAACACTGTTGTCATTATGATGTTGCTATGAGTAACACTTTGATGATAATTAGTGTTGTTGTTGTTGTTGTTGTTGTTGTTGTTGTGTTATCTTGCTGTTATTGCTGCTAAATATTAACATTAATATTGTAGTGACATCGTTTATCACCAGGCTATAGACAGGAAAAATAACAAATTAATCATAACAGGTCAAATGGCTCCTACAATATAGATAATATTAGTATTATACAGTAATTGATATTATACAGTGATTTAATGATACATTCTCTTTCTTTACATTCTCTCTTTATTTCTTTTATACCAACTGATCCAGATTCAGATTCCCCAGGTACTTCACATCAACAGCCTCAAACCACCTCAGTTACTTCAGAACCACAGCATACTCATCATCCATCCAGTGCACAACCAGTTCACCCAGTTCATTTTCTAAAGAAAAAATCTTGTACATAGTTATTTATTGTTTTCATATTGTACTTTATTTGTTAATTAAAAATATAAAATATTTATTAAAATGACAGTGTTTTGGGTTTGGGGGGGCCCCACTGTAAGATGTCGCTTAGGGCCCCAAAATGTTCTGAAACGGCCCTGCTGGAAACAACCCACTTGGTTGCAAAAGGTATTGTGCCTACTTATAAGTATTTCTCTTTTGTTTTAATAAATATTCTTGAGACATATATTGTGTTATAGCTTTATTGAGCTGTTCTCACCACTAGTGAGAAAAGTGCAGAGTGCAATTGACTTTAGATTGCCATGACAAGACTATAAGGTTTTACGATCTTAACATACACCTTCCATCGGTCCAACCAGTGTGAACGGGGTTGCTTGTTTTCATTGAATTTCATTATTTAGACTATCACAGCACAGAGCTGTTCAAGTACAAAGCTTTTCTTTTCAAAATACTGTTTATATTCATCAAAAAACAATTTATTCACAACATTTTCTCACCTGAAATATACTGATTAAGAAATATACAAGTAGTTCAATATGTATTTCAAATAAATGTATGGGAAATACAGCTCATCAACAGACACAGGTATTTTCCTTTGGCCAAAAAAGGCCATTGCAGACAAAACTTGCCAAGAGTGCAGCCTGAAGAATACCATCCAACATATTTGAAAATATGTTATTAATTCCCATAGAAATGTTCATAGTTCATGTTCACAGTTTACTTCTATCATAGACATTTCCTATTTTGTAAGAAGTCAAATTTTTCTATATCAACATTCAATTGGGCAACTACGGAGGACAGAATCGGATTAAATAAATGAATAAATACATATATTAATAAATAAAAATATTTAGAAAAAGTAGAAAATCTACAGAGAAATAATGTGAATAAATAAATGAAAAAATAAAAGTGAACATAATTCAATAAATAAATGAGAAACAATGCAAAAATCAATGAATTTATTTCTCTACTCATTTACTTCATTATTTATTTCTGTATCTTGTGCTCCATAATATGCTAGTGAGATGTTTCAGTGGGTGTTCAAGGATTGCTACAGAGATAGACCTTTTTTTTTTAACCAGAAACCTTTGTTTAACCTCTTCCTGCAACAACTCACCTCATCTTTCAGATTTCAGAGCAAGACTTCTCCTTGAGTGAGACTTCTGTTTCTGGTTAAACAAAGGTCTATCTCTGTAGCGATCCTTTCCGTAATGTTGTCAGACACTTGTCAAAGTAAATCAACAGGGAAATAAATTAGTGTATACATAGTTGCCTTATTTATTCCACATTTCTATGCTTTTTTACATTTATTTTTGTATTTTTTAATAGATTTATTTATTCATTCGTTCATTCATTTATATCAAATTATGATTCTGTCTGCCATAGGTCAAGAAACTATCAAAATGGAAACGGAGAGTGGAAATGGAGTGGCAAGGCGTCAGTTACAGTTTTGTGTTTTAAAGGCTTTACAGGTAGATTAGCTCCACTGAACTAGACTTTACTGGGATCCCTTTAACAACTTAAATTGAAATCATTTTTGCATGAAATAACCATACACATAAGATAACCATGAGTTTGGTTTAAAAGAAATGTGAATCATCATATTCTTACATAGTACATTGGAAAAAGAATTCCTCAGAAGTTGAAATTAGGACCACTTATAGACAAGTAGATGTGTTGAATAATACAAAATAGTTTTCATTATTACTATTTTGCTAACACCTATTAGAATACATTTTTCAGCATATCCAGATGTGTGTAGTTGGGGACAACCATATATTGTTTCAACACATCCTTTTTAAGACATACAAGTACTTCAGCAATAGAGCCAGGACAATTTGTTTAGATTTACCTGGTCAAAAACAGGCTGTCCTTGAAGGATACAAAAATGTAGGAGGCAGGAAGCATTGTTACCTGATATAATCATGCATAGTACATTGCATCCTTTTCAAGTGAAGAATTCAATGCAGATCTTTACTAGAAAATCTTGCATCATGCAATCCGGAGTCTGTCATGATATTTTGGTGCCCATAGTAGACGGGTCACACGTATGTCACTTGGGTAGCCAATACTGGTGTCCCAGCAGTACTCAGGAGAGAGCACCCTGCTGGGTTTATGGAGCCACAGGTACTTGTTGAGATGACTCTCATCATGCCACAGAGCCTCCACGCTGTTTTGTTTGTCCTCCATGATGCTCTGGTAGCAGGCCTCAGTCATGGCCTTCACACTCTGCCACGAGCCTCCGAAGATAGCAGCATGGTAGTAGAAATCTCCAGTTTCCATGTAGGCCTTGGACTTGGGGTTGCGTTCATAGGTGAACCTATGCTTTGGAAGGCGGTAAAAGTGGGCGTGGAGCAAAGCCACAGAATCCCCCAGAGCCTCTGAGCCAAATCTCCCCGTGAACACCTGGTCCACATCAAAGCAGAAGACGTGAGTACAGTTGTGACGAATGTCCGAGTCTATGGTGTCTGATATCGTCTTCATGCGCATCATAGAGATGTCCTGCCATCTGGAGTGCCTTCCCACTTTGATAACCTTCAAACTTCGCTGAGGAGCAAGCTTGATGTCTGGTACCTTCTCAGGTTCATCCGTAAACACATAGTACACCACTGGTAAACCCACCATAAAATGATGTTCTGAAGATTTAAGGAAAGTCCCTAGGTAGGCATCCAGGTACCTTGGGTGGAAAAGGGGACAAAAACTAATCAGCTGCTGTTTCACATCATTTTATTGGATGTATTGAAGCTAAGAAATAATAGTACAATCGGATTAAGTATCATAATAATCTTTATTTTTATATATTTTTTATACATATATTTAATAGTTAAAGCTATAAAGGCCTACCAACACTGGGTAGGTATTTGCAGAAACAAACCTGCCAACAGCAAACACTGTGAGGGCCACAGATGACTGGTCTCTATTGTGCACCTGGTCGTAAAGATCAGGATCAAACATCCCATCCCAGATGACAGGAGCTCTCCAATATGTGCATGTCTGAACATCAGTTCTGGACCTGATATGGGAGACGACTACTTTAAGGTTCAAAACAAACTCATATGTTAAATAGCACATACATGAGAAAAAACAAATTATATGAATTTCATTAAACATATGTTAATATTAGTACATAAAGAACAATTACTCAATTATTCATTGTCTAAAACTCAAAAATGGGACACGGTGTGCTTTTTTTGGCCTTAGGTTCATCAACCTTAATGTCAATCATCAACAGACACAAGAGAACAATTCGGTTGGTAGATTTAATACGTATATATGGGAAGAAAGAATGCAAGACCACATTAGTGATGGTGCGCTAACTACACTAAAACAAAACACTCAAGGATTAAGGTGATGAAGCATTAAAAAGGGATAGCATTTTTTCTCAGAGAACCAATCTCATCTACAGATGGAAGCACGTGTTTTTCTGCATGATATTCGACACAACCCAACCAGCCCATTTCCTCATGCTTGAAATTCCTTTGTTCCACACAACCACACAGTTCACATAAATAGGGGGAAGACAGAGGAAAGCAGACAAAAGGTGTGCCTGTTAGTGGTGACAACAAACAATGCTAAGGGATGCAAAATATAATCCAAACACAGGTTTTATTGAGATTCATGAAATTACTCTGTGGAATAGAGATAGAATGATGCTTCAAACTGTTTTCGCCCCTGAAATTGAGTCTGTATGTGTATTCCATTGTATTCCATTGTATTGTGTATTGTGTGGTTTTGGATGGAGTGGAGGATGTGATATTTTATACTGACTCATTGTTTAATCACAAAGGTATCTTGTGCGACCAGAACTGCCCAACAGGTTAAACCAGATTTCATGATACATTAGAAACTGAAAAATGTTGTGTGGTCAGCAAACAGGCGTGGAATGAACCTGTATCAGTCCCACCAAGATCTCACAGAGTTTTTTTTCTCTGGTGCCTTTCTTTGTCTTTCATTCCTTTTTAATCCTAATTTCCTTTACATTGTTTTTGTTTGTTTTTTTCCCTTTAGGCTGCAATGCAGCATATCTACAATTTGCCATCACATCATTTGTTGACCCATCACGTTCCCGTCCCACTCTAATCTGTCAGGTCTGTCAGTGACCTCCCTCTCTGTTCTGAGAACAGATGGATTTGCTATCCGGGATGGGGTTAGTGAAATGTGCGTCTGAATGCGTTGCAAAACTGCGCTCTGAAAGTGAGTTTATTCACATTGTGGGACAGTGTCAGGAGACAGTACGGCCACAAAAGAGGGAAAGGATCGTTAACAAAGCTCTCCAAGTTAGGGTGACCAGACTTTCCGGGGACAGTCCCCGTTTTTGGTGGCCTGTCCCCGGCTGGAGCTGTCCCTGGAAATGTCCTCGTTTTTAACTGTGCGTTAAAAACAGACCGCAAAGTGAAATAATATTTTACGTGGCAAGAAAGACAGGGCAGCAGAACCTACCTGTTGGTACCCGATTTTTACAAAGTCGGCCTGCACCAGAGTCTCCTGGAAATGAGCCCAATCTCCCTGACTCCCGGAAAGGAGTTAATCTCCTGACCAAAAAAAACAACAAATTTGTGTCTTATGATCCCCTAATCAGGAGTAATTGAGGTAATGATGAGAGAGTAGTTGTCTCGTAATTGTGATTGCAGCGCGAGTCCGGCGCGTCTCCCTGAAACCTTGCCCAAATCTCCCTGAAATCAGTTCTGTCTACTTGGGATGTCTGACAGTACAACAGTGGTCAAAATACATGAAACCAGAATTGTCCCCCTTTTTTATTTCATAGATAATAACATTGCATATTTTAATGATATATTGACTGGAAATGTCCCGTTTTCATTTCAGAAATCTGGAAATCTGGAAATCCAGAAATCACTGGACAGTGATTGAAATGCGGTCATTAGTTCATTAGAGGAAAGTTTCACTGTTTGGGTCATGTCAAATATGTAAAGCCCATTCTGACTTTATCAAGCACTGAAATAGTTGAAGCAGAATATAAGATAAGATAAGATAAGAGAGACTTTATTAATCCCGCCGTGGGGAAATTCACGTTATAGCAGCTCACAACAATAGAAAAAACAGAATAGAATAAACAATATAGTGCAAAAAAAACAAGTGTGCAAACAATAGAGTGCCATAAGAAAAAGCAAAAGATAAACAAGGAGTATTAACAAATTAAATATTAAATATTAAAAGACTGTATGCAGCTTAATAACAAAAAGTGTATTATGGGAGAGACTGTAGGCCTATAATATATTGCTATGGCTATATACATATTTACATATTTACATATTTACATATTTACATATGTGGTTGGTCGCCAGTTCCTCAAAGCAAACATGACCAAATCCGATGATGAAACGTGGACAATCTCACGAATTGTCAAAACATTCCACGGCGCACTGGAGGCTATGCCAAGTGTGATGACGGCCTTTAAACACGCGCTTACATTTGGAGCGTCAACTGCAATGTGCGAGAATTCTTTCTCCGCATTAAAAAGTGTTCTCACAGACAACAGACTCAGTATGCTGCACCAACAAAAACCACATTTAGTCCAACTGTCCTTCGAAAGAGACTTAACGAAAAGATTTGCTAATGAATGGAAGGAGGCAGTAATGAGGAGATTCAACTCTGCAGGGAGAGGGAGACGCCGCCTTCAGCTCTACTGAGTGGTGAGTTAGCTATAGCAACAGTGTTTATTGTGCTATTGTAATCTGCCACCACTGCTGATGTTTTTGTTATGTCGGTTTGACAACTGGGTTTCATGGTACACGCAGATTAAGTGAAATTTGCGCTAGTAGGTTAATAATAGGCCTATCAATGTTGGCTATGTGAGACCTGTGGGAAATGCTGCCCCCTTGTGGTCATCACATGCCCCTCTTACAATAAGGTTCTAGAGCCGAGGCTGTGTAGGAGTGTTAGTGTAACATGTAGGAGTGTCAGTGTGACATGTAGGAGTGTTAGTGTAACATGTAGGAGTGTCAGTGTGACATGTAGGAGTGTTAGTGTAACATGTAGGAGTGTCTGTGTGACATGTAGGAGTGTCTGTGTGACATGTAGGAGTGTTAGGTAAGAGTGTCTGTGTGACATGTAGGAGTGTCGATGTGACATGTAGGAGTGTTAGGTAAGAGTGTCTGTGTGACATGTAGGAGTGTCTGTGTGACATGTAGGAGTGTCTGTGTGACATGTAAGAGTGTCTGTGTGACATGTAGGAGTGTCTGTGTGACATGTAGGAGTGTCTGTGTGACATGTAAGAGTGTCTGTGTGACATGTAAGAGTGTCTGTGTAACATGTAGGAGTGTCTGTGTGACATGTAAGAGTGTCTGTGTGACATGTAGGAGTATCTGTGTGACATGTAAGAGTGTCTGTGTGACATGTAAGAGTGTCTGTGTGACATGTAAGAGTGTCTGTGTGACATGTAAGAGTGTCTGTGTGACATGTAAGAGTGTCTGTGTGACATGTAGGAGTGTTGATGTAACATGTAGGAGTGTCGGTGTGACATGTAGGAGTGTTGATGTCACATGTAGGAGTGTTGATGTGACATGTAAGGGCAAAGGTCTTACCAAAGGTCAAGCATGGCATCCACACTGTTATCCAGATCCAGCTTCTCTCCCTGGGCCACAGAGCATTTGTCCATAGGGAGTAGCACCACTAAATAGCTATTATCAAATACATGTTATGGTGTGAAAATCTGCAGCAAAATCATAATGATTTGAATTCTGCAATAAACTATTTCGTTTATTAATCGATACACTGTGTCGTGAAGAGGAATAATAAAGGCTTCATCTGGTATTCACCTGAAAGATGACCAAGTGAGATAGGCGATGTAGAACACCACAGGGATACAGAGTGCACATTTCATCACACTCTTTGACTGGAAAATGTGTCTGCTGGAAGACGCAAGACAAAACAGTCAAATAAAAAAGGTGTAAACAAATCTAAATGATGTATACAGGTGACATGCGTGCAAAGCTGTGTGGCTCGTCTGCAAACACAATGACTTAGCTTATAGAGATGAGATACCTCATGCCTAACAGATGCTGCCCTCTGGACTGTCTTGACCATGAAGTGATGGTTGCTTGTGGATACAAATGGCACCTTGAAGAAAAGAAGAAGATGCATCACACTTGATACTTGATACTTGATACCCGCATCAGTTGAGTCCTGCTATGGATTTACAATGAGAACCACAGTTAGCTCGGTAGTATGGTTACTAGCTGAGCATTACTCATTGTTTGTGTTGTACTTTATTCTGTTTTATTCTTTTTTCCCCTCAATGTCAATACAGCAACTTGTTTGTAACACTTTCAACATCAGCTCTTTAAACAGGGGCTAAGAGTTTGTTGTTACCTCTCCACACAATAGCATCATCACACCCTGATGAAATGATTTGGCACATAAGTCGATGACATTCAAGTCCAGAATCAATTTATTCTATCATCTATATTGCGTTATCTTAAGGCAGGGGTGGGCAATCATGTGCCATGGAGGGCCGAGAGTCTGCAACCAAACACTACAGCAGGTGATTTCACTGCACCTTCAACCAGAGAGGAGGAAGTATTCAGGGAAGTGTAGTGTAGTGTAGTGTAGTGTAGTGTTTGGTTGTGAAATGGTTTGAAATTACACGACTGCCCACTGTTAAGGAAGCTGCCCAAAACTCCAGTGGCCTGAGGGGATACTGGAAATTCAATAATTAGCAGATCGAATTCCAAATGGATTGAGGAAGGAGAAAGCAACATTTATTCTCTCTTGAAAAGTGAATATATAAACGGAAATATATGTCAGCATTAGAAATTGATAATTCTGTAAAGACCTTTTTATATTTACATTTTATGTGAAAAGCTTTATTGTTTACAGTTTCAAGAGGAACTTGTAAATCATATTGGTCCTGTGAGGAAGTTGACAGGCTGTAGAGTCTAGGAATCATTTATACAGCACGTTTCTTTGTGCAGTGACAGACACGAGGACAGAGCGAGCACATGTACTATAAATACAGAACAACAGGCAGTTGAACACAAAAAGACAAAGACACAAAATAAAAAAGTGTCAGTATGAATCTAAACTTCATACATACAGTACATACATACATAACAAAGGGAAGGAGGGGCATGCAGGGGCATGCAGGTAATCACTTATCAAAGTGAGGAAAGTCACATTCTTTTTGTTAGCAATGTCAAAGACTGTAAAATGTATTTGAGGTCTATCTAAAATATTTCAAATGTACATGTAATGCACCTTTCGGGTACTCGGTTGGTCCTTGTGTCTGGAAATTGTCTTGTAGAAATGCGCTGCATGGACTTACCAAGATAGGGTGTGCCAACCAATCTCTTCATTTAAGTTTCAAAGTGCTACTGGATTTAAAAAAAATCTAGGTTGTAAGTGTTGATACTACTGCTGCTCGCTTTGTTAGCAAAAACAAACATAATACAATATTGTCACTGCATACTGTAATTTATAACCTGCAGGCATTAACCTAGACACACCTGTTGCTGTCACCTTTGATCATGTATGTCCACTACGCAAAATGTTGACAGGATCACTCTTCAGTATCCGGTGGAGAAAGGAATAAGAGCAGGGAGTGGCTGTGTTTCCTAATGTTGCCATAAGCTTCAACTTGTCTCCTCCCCTCTACCCGTATGTAAAGCTGTTCAGCATTCAACAGTTCCTGATTGACACCAAAGGGGTGTTCCACAAAGTGAGCTTAGCCAGGAGTATTTCACGTGGTCTGGCTTCCACAAAGCAAGCTCAACATACCCTATGACTGAGTACCACTGAGCATGCAACGCTGCATGGCACTACTGCATACACAGTGACTAGGTTAGCTTATGAAGATGAGACACCTCATGACTAAAAGATGCTGCCCTCTAAATTATCTTGACCTTGACCGACATCATCTCAGTTTACCCACCTTTCTTTATTTATGGAATAGAGTTTACCCACTTTTTAGGCTGCTCCTACAAATCAAACTGCTATAAGTTATACGAGGTTAGGGTCCTTTTTTAAAGATTTTAAAGGCATTTGCGGAAGGAAGGATGGGAGAGAAAGGGGAGAGATATGGTTTGCACCAACTGAGCAATGCAGGACGCCCAGAGAAAGAGGTAATAATTGACTAATAAAAATGAACCATCATTTTCAAAGCACAAATTTCTAAACTACAGGATGTGGTTGTAGTAGCTTGTGTGCTTTATAGTTTGTTACAGGAGGGCACCGATCTAGAATAGTTTACCATGGGGCAAAGACTAACTGGTCCTTTAGGGCAACTAGGGGATCTCTTTTACTTGATATTGATTCTATTGGCGTCTTATTTCAAGGCTTGTTGGACTCCAAAATCCCACAGATGGGATATAAACTTTCAGAGCTGGATTTTCTGTGGTAAAATGAAAGCAAATTAGCTGCAAATACAGTCAGGATTTTAAAGAAGTAAGAACCAAATGTAAAATACCTCAATTTCTTTTCTGAATTTTCATCATGGCAACATGTAAACAGAGAGTCCTCCATATGAATCTCCAGGTAGTCTAATATTAGGGGTTATTTTTGGCAATAATGTTGGCCAATATACCTTTGTTTCACGTACCCCCTAACTCCCCACATGCCCTTAAAGTTGAGGTTTGCAGAGTAAGAGTTTAGAGGTAACACTATTGAAAGGTTATCCTCATGTGTCTCGGTTAATACCACCAAGACAGTGAGGTGAGAAACGAGAACTTAATCAGTCTAGTCCAATACAGTTTTAAATGCCCTTTTCATGTACACACCTCATCTTGGGTAACCGTATACTCTCCTTTTACAATACAATAAGTCATTGGCAGCAACTGTATGGCCTTTGCTTCATTAACAAGGTGGCAAAGGTGAAAACCAATGTAACCAGTGCATCCTGAAGGAGTGGCCTTAACGATGTCAGCTTGAAGAGACATTTGGGAACCCCAGTACAGTTTCCCCTGGCTTGATTCAAAATAATTGTGGAGCGGTCGCCTGCACTCAAATAAAAAGTGTACGTGAGTGTTGCCGTGTTGCCCAAAGACGATCCGAACTCCCAGATGTGCAGCCAGGGCAACGTGTAACGAGTGGCGGAACTACAGTTTTATGCATGGGGTGGCCAAGGCTACTTCAGGGGGTCCATAGTCCATGACAGAAAATTAGTGTGAAACCCTAACCTGGCATCTAAGGAGCATGAATGAATCTTATGATTGCTGATTAGAGGTAGAAATGATAATTCACTTAACCCGGAGTTCTTCAATGTGGCAGATAGTGTGGTCCACTAGGGTTACTTCACTAGAATTATAGCAGTGAAATTACCTGTAATTTAATTAATTTAATGTATGTTTTATATGTTATTTGTAATGTATGTTTTACATGTGGACCCCACTAAAAGTAGCGTATACCTACGGGTATAGCTAATGGGGATCCTTTAAATAAACAAACAGATATACTCCAAGACAGACAATTACAGACAAAGACTATTATAAGATAAGATACGCCTTTATTGATCCCCAGAGGTCAAATAAAGAGGGAAATTTCAAATGGCCTATAATCGAGATTTTCATCTATAATTTATATATCTATATTTCTTCAAACCGATTTTTATGACAAGCTACTCGTTTCGGCTAAGCGACTGACATATTATGAATCTGACTGTAGTTAGCTGGCTAGCTAACTTTTCTCACACTTTGAAGGTTTCCGATTATAGCCTAACTATCGAGATTCTAAGTAACTGGAGACAAAACATTTTTTTCTGTGTCAAGCTCGGCAGGAAGTCAGACACAGGAACGGCATAGAGCATCCGGTCAATTTTCAAAATATAACACATTTCTAAATAAAACACCTTGATTGATGATGGCGTTGGATATCCAGTCTATATTATATACGTTAATGAAGCAAATGTACATACATATTTCTCAGTTGTGTCACGCACACGCAGAGAGAGAGAGAGACGAGCAGGCACACGCAGAGAGAGAGAGAGGCGAGCAGGCACAAGCAGAGAAAGAGAGAGAGACGCACACAAGTAGGGAGAGTAGAGAGAGAGGAGCAGGCACATGCACACAAGTAGAGAGAGAGAGAGAGAGAGCGGGGAGAGAGACGAGCAGGCACACGCACAAGCAGAGAGGAGAGAGAGAGAGAGAGAGAGAGAGAGAGAGCGAGAGAGCAAACCCCTACATTAAAACCAGCGGAGCGTGTGAACAACCAAACTCCTTCTTGCTCGATCGGGGCCAATCACGGCGCTTCCGTTTCTTTCCGCGTCCAGTGTGACCCGGGCGTCAGTCGCTCGTGGAAAATATTCTCTCTTTCTTGTTCTCGATTTGAAAAAGGTGCCGCCGGATGTCAAAATAAACGCTTCTTTCAACAAGAGGTGAAATGAAATGTCAATCAGCATCAAACTGCCAGTGATAGCGAATGAAAATTTAAGGGTGGTACCCGGGGTGGCCAATCAGATATCAGGGGTGTCCAGTGTCACCCCGGACACCCTTCTGGCTCCGCCAGTGCGTGTAACTGGGTCCTCACTACATGGGGCAAAAGGAAAAGGCTTTCAGCAATGTCTGCAATTATATACTTATTTATTATAAAAGGGGTTAACAGTTAATATAGTTTATTTACAGTATATATCATGCTGTAACATAAAAGGCAAATGTAAAGTGATCAACAACATACAGTGGACCCTAAAATTGTAATAAAGTTAAGGCTTAAATGCATATAAAATGGCAAATTGATGATTATTAATATGATGGCAAAATGAAAACTCAAAAGTTTGTCTTGACATAATGACACTGCATCTACACATTATAGCTGAACTAGAGGAATTTCGTCACTCAGTTTCTAAGGGCAGAAACTTTTCTGCTCAGCGGGCAGAGGTGATGTAACATCTTGGTCTTGCCATTAAATTTTTTTTCTGTGCACACCCAATTAAATACAAAGTGGACAACAAGTACAGTAAGTGCATAATTCAATGTTATAATAACACAATAGTCATAAATATTTTGGTGAATTTGGAGAGATAGTCTTATAAAAAATATTACATTCTTAGGGAGTCTTGACCAGCGCATGAAGAGTTTTACAAAAAACACAAATGTGATTCCACTCTCGTGCTATGATAGCACATATAGGAAAGCACTATTAATTGAAGTATTGTATTAGAGTGTCTTAGAGTGGCTCAAACCAATAAGCAAGCCTATATTGGATCTGTACAGTGTATCATTTCAGTGCTCAGGTCTTTCATTATCACTACATGGCAGTGCTTAAAATTTAAGTGAGTTTTAAAACGTGACCAGATTAAGTTAGGGGCTCTTGAGGATTGCCTTAAGCATTTTTTTTTCATAAGGCAGCAAACTATATGTATATGAAAAACTATGGAGTAAAAATATTAACACCTAAATTATGTGCGCATTATGTTCAGACAGATGATTAGCAAAATGTTGCCAACATTGACATAAAAAAGTGGCACAAGATACATGAATACACTTTATATAAGCATTCATCTTTATGGTCACTTGACCTAGCTAAAGGAAGACAGGGTTTCTGATGCAAATATATTTTTGCAAAGACTTGAGTAAAGAAAGAAAAGGACCATATAAAAAGACAAAGTATTCCGTTATAACACATAAAGTTTAACATTTTCCACGTAGCTGCCTGGAGCAATACCTTTTTTCTGTTAAGTAAGACTAAAAGAAATTTTGGGCCTATCATTACTAGGCCTGAAAGTGCTGTAAAATCATCTTTGGATGTCCACAATAATACTATCTGGTCAGCAAGAAAGGAAAGGAGGATAAAAACTCATTCAAAGAGTACCTCTTCACAAGATACAGATATAATCTGGCACATTTTTTGGATCCCGGGTATGGGACCAAATCCCATCAGAAGAGAGTGGATATCACAGGAAATGTCTCTGATGGGAGAGTAAGGGATGAGTAAGGAATCAGCATCGTGGAGAAGCTCAGATGAGGGAAATCCGTATAGGGATGGTGGGGGAGTCTGTCCTGTGCTGTGGAGAGTGATGGGTCACCAGGTGCTCCACCACTGTGTGTTTGGACATGTGCTTCATAAGGTAGGTCTCCTGCAGGACAAGAGAGCATCCGTCAACATCAAAAACACCGTTAGACATCGTCAGCCCGATTCAGACCATCTCAAAACAACTGCGTTGAGAAGATCTGTCGGGGTTTACACATCTGCTATGAGAGCATTGACTTCCAACTCACTGAGGTGTACGCCCTGCCGCACATGCTGCAGCAGAAGGCCTTGGCGTTTTTGATGGCGTGCGCAGACAGGTGGATCTGCAGTGAGGCGGAGTCTGAGTAGGCACGGTAACAGTTGGCGCATTTAAAGGGCTTGTCCTTGTTGTGCTGCCTCTGGTGAGACTGTGGGGAGACAGAACATACAGCTGTTACAGAGTCAACAACACAGTCGCCTAAACTAAACTACAGCTGTAACCCATGTGAA
Organism: Hoplostethus mediterraneus; assembly: GCA_034670385.1. Lineage (NCBI taxonomy): Eukaryota > Metazoa > Chordata > Actinopteri > Trachichthyiformes > Trachichthyidae > Hoplostethus > Hoplostethus mediterraneus. The sequence goes on from JAXDDW010000266.1 coordinate 32,837, forward strand.
AATGACACACCAGTTGTAGTGAAGCAGAGAAACTGGGGTGGAGGAAGGAAGAGACCGAATGGCCACTTCAGAGATTTACCTGCAGATTAGATAGCTGAGTAAAAGCCTTTTCACATCCTGGAGACATACATTTATAGGGCCGATCACCTGTGTGGATTCTGAAAGGGATTGAACACATAGGAATGATGAGATTAACATTGCCCCGTCTAAAACCTTCTGGAGCACGTCAGAAAGAAAAGACCTGGAGTGATACAAGCCGAGAGGTCACTCAAAGAATTTGCCCTCCAAACACCCCAAAGTAAATCTCTCTCCTCTTCCTTAAACGTACTGTTGTGATGATTCATCCTGCATGCTGGGGCAGGTGACACTGTGATTGACATTTCTTAGCGAGGTCCTGTGCTGGGAGTTTGTTTCCAAGGTAACATGTTTAAAAGGTTTTGTCTTTACTACAGCTTAGCATGCTAGCAATTTAAAAAAGAAAAACACATAATGCCCCCAGTAGGATACAGCAACCTCCTTAACTACAATCACATTTCATCACATCTTCTTAATGTTATTTTGCTGCTCGGTGGCAAACAGATTGTATACCGGGTAGCTCCAGATGTGAACGTTTTCTAACTGTATGAGGGTGAAGCAGTGTGTTGCTGAAGAAACAGCGCCGCACTGCTTCGCTGGACAAAACCAAAGTTACACACAACTGTCACGAACATGCTGTAGATGATCATAATCAAGTGGAATGAGTGTAAAAGATTGGACCTGGTGTGCTGCTGCAAATGGGAGAGCTGGCGAAAACATTTCTCACAGTAGGAGCAGTGGTACGGTTTGACACCCAGGTGTATGCGGAGGTGCTGGGCCAGGTAGGATGCATTAGCGAAGGACTTAGTGCAGTGAGGACACTTGTGAGCCTTTGCCTCTGTGTGGGTTTTGGAGTGGATCTGCATGTCTGACTTGGAGAAGAAGGTCAGCGGACAAACTTTACATCTGTATCAAGAAAACACATGAACAAGACTCAGACAGACAGAAGATTATTTGGAAACATTTGTAAGCCCAGAGTCAGAGGCAGGCTAGCGCAAGACGGGTTAGCACTAGCGCTTAACTCTTTCTTACCTGTAGGTTTTGCCCTCTTTGGCAGTGATGGTGACACATTGGTCGTTGCCGGAGGCTAGGATGGGGTAGGGCACCACGAAAAGAGAAGACCCATTCTCTGCCTTGATTTTCTTACGGCCTCGTTCCACCTTGGGTGGAGGCCCGAGGAGTCCAGCCAGACCTCCGTTGCTTTTTAAAGGCTCCATCCCATGGCCACTGGGTAACCCTGAGATGAGGTGAGGTGTGGGGGCTCCACACAGCCGACTGTGGCTGCTTGAGGTGGGCGTGGTTGGGGTGATGACCTCTGAGGTGTTCAGGTTGCCCGTTCTGGACGCCAGCGCCACACCTGGTCGGTGCACAGGTGAAGAGGAAGAAATGATGGGAGTAGGTTATCAATAATAGGTTACATTTCAAATTACTGAAAACTCTGGCCTCTTATTGGAATACAGCATAAACATAAAACATAACAAAGCAGAATACTCAAAGTACAAGCATTGAACATAAATCTACACGCAGGCCATTACAGGAGTAGCGATACAATAATGTCAGCTTTGTTTCTTCCTCTGTTTGCACAGCAAAGTACTGGGCTGAGAGCCGTGTAATGAAAACGATGCTGTTACCTGATACGTGGTTTGTTCTAGAGGGCTGGTCTATGATTTGGCGCAAATGCCAGTCTTCCCACAATCCTCTAGCTTTTATAGCTGCCTTATCATCCAGATTCAAGTTTACATCCCCCAGAATTCGTCCTGTTAGAGATGTGCAGAAAATTCATATTTTAACAACAACAACAAAAAAAACACTTCCTCCTCCCGAACAGCATTTTACAAATTGGTACCAACCATATAGAAATATAAACTTATTCTCGATGCAATGAGGGGGAGAGGGGGAGTAATGAGATGACCCCGATGGACTGCTGAACCACCTCTGACGATGAAGGGTAAATTTCATGCACATCACTGAGCCAATCACAGTGGGTTGACTGAGGGTCCACTGGGGGCAGTTGCTGAGGGTGAATGTTGGAGGAGGAGGAAGGGAGGAACAGTACCTGTGACGGAGCTGGAGGCAGGGCGGGCGTGCAGGGCAATATCTGGCTGAGATGGGCTGTGGCTGTGGAGAACTTGCATCTGCTGGGCTTTGGGAATGGACATCACATGCTGGCCGCCTTCCGTCTGGGTGGGAGGAACCAGCAAGGGCTGTTGGGAAGGGACTGTGGCAGGGGCCAGATGTTGCGGTCTGATCTTCTCTGCCATAAGCTGCTCCTTGATTTTATTGATCAAGACTAGGTTATCCAGCTGACAGCCAGGAAACAACATTTGTGACAAGAGAACACCCATCAGTTTATGTTGCGTTGGTTCCCTCTAGAGGATGCTACCTGACATTGCACCCACAACCTCCTTGAATGTTGGTCGGCACAACTAGATTGTGTTTGTATTTAAACACTGTATGTAAATATAATAAAATAAGTCCTATTTTTCATGAAATTACTTGAATTCTAAGAAAATGTATAATGCTATGAATGTCCTGCCTATCATTACCCTATGAAGAAAGTAAAGTACCAGACTCACTCACCTGGCCGGGCATAGTGGGTGGTGGAGGCCAGAAATAGGGATTGTTAAAGCGAGGTTCAGCCATCCTGAAATACAGTCAAACGGGTCATAAACAGGATTTTGAACATGATAGCATGATAATAATAACTTTAATTTAAGAGCGCCTTTCAAAGTACCCGGGGCACTTAACAACAAGGAGAGAGGGAAAGAGAAAAACTAGGCTAAAAGGGGAGGGCAAACAAAAAGACGAAAAAGGACAACCGAGCCCAAAGGCCTGGGTGAAAAGGAAGGTCTTTTTTTAACAGTTCGATGCATAGATGCAACCTTTGCAGCCGTCTAGCTCCATAAATGAGACAGATTAGACAGTATGTTTGGAGTACATATTCCCTTGCATCACTAGACCTCCACCCATGCTGACTGCTGGATGTGATCTGGTTCCAGTTGTGATGCTGTGTTTGGAAAGGCTTTCTGTACCGGTTGTCTTCATTCCCCACGCACACTGAATCTAACTACTTAGCTAACTACTAACACCTTCCTTACACTTTTTTTCGAAGTCACCACTTGGTCAGTTTTAGCAGAGGAGATGTTTTTTGAGTCGCCATGGAGAATGAAAGTCAGCAAAACATTCTCAAGACTTAAGTGAATGACACAAGGGCCGAATGGACTGGCGATGAGTGTGGGGCTGCTTTTCTCAGGATTTCCAACCACGACTGTGTGATGGGCGTTCTGCCGAGAGATAGACTCTCACATGATTGCAACAGCTAGTTTTAGAGAACACTTGACAACTGTTATCAGAGAAAACAGAAGTGTAGAACCGTTGTGGCTCAGATCCTAATCTGCCGCTGTCGGACTCCTCCTCGCCATGTCGGCCCACCGGGACGTCTGACGGCAGACAGGAGACGCGTTGTAGAGAGTCACCTCAGCGTCAACAAGACCCGAATGATGTAGCCTATCTCGATTTCTGAGAGGTCAGTAATCCATTTCAATACAAATAACATGGAATAACTAGAATACATTGATATGTGTGTATTGATATGACACATCAATGTACAGGTACTGCTGTACACTTTTTACATCTGTGACTTTCAGCTGCATTTCAATAGTTCAAACGTCAAAAAGGTAGTCACGTGACATTAATCTGGAATCTGTAGAAAATCTAGAAGAGAGAGAAGTTTATTTTCACGGGATACAACTAACAACAATGCTTCATCAAATAGAGGCTTTTCCACGAGTTGTTCTGCTGGGTGGACAGAACCTCACTGGTCTTCAAGGCAGAAAAGGCCACGCGCTCATACAGTTGTGATCTGAAGGCATTTCTTTCCACAGCTTCTCTTTTCAACCCTTATGAAGTTCTTTATACAACATTTCGCATTGCGTGTTTTGGCACACCGCACCATTCCGAAGTCTGTTTGACTTAGCAGAAGCATAGCACAGTCCACGTCCACGAGCCAAGAGAAACAAAAACGATATGTCCAGGGGTACGAACGTACGGCAAAGCCCGCAAAATATTTCTCTAATGATGCCAGTGGGTATCAGTTTCACTTCCTGGAGGCTTTCTGCCTTGGGGGGGGGGGGGGGGGGGTTATGTGGGCTGAAGAGGCAAGAGGACTTGACATCTTTGTCTCACTTTATGACATGACACATTTCACTAAGAAAACATTTTATCTCAGCGAGGTATTTCACACGTGATGTTTTCAAGATGGAAAACTGTGTGTTGCTATTGGGTTTGTAGTTGCCTTTGGTGGCGGTCTCTTCTCCCACTGTATCTACTGGACATGAAACATCACACTTCAAGTTACAATGACAAATTACAAACCTCTACATAGCAACTTCTTTAACCTAAACTGCTTTTGTACAGGGCTACTTGTGCCATGACAGCCAGAATATCTTTACACCACTGCAGCCTAGCTCTAACCTCAACACTGTATTTTTATTATCAAGTAGTTATTATTATTATTATTATTATTATTATTGTTAAACACTGTGTAAAGTAATGAAACTGTAGCTAAAATAACTGAAGCCCAACCTAGGATACTTGCTGTTTGATAACATGAACTGAAGTGAAATGAAACATGAAAGCTGTTATGTTATCACCAGTACTGTGATCTAGTACTATATTAGTACTATAACAATTAACACGGTGCTACAGATGGCAGTAAGTCACCAGTCCCAAATGCGTATAGGGTCAAGTGGTACCACAATAACGTGCAGGCTACGTCCTTTCCAGACGCGAACCGCTTTTCAATTCTCAGGATTTCAGTAATATCAACAAAACGTCACCAGTCCAACCAAACCGAAGACGCAACACTTTCAATTCGTGCCAAATTACAGATTTCAGATCGCCATTGGAGCGAACTGCATGTCGCCTTTTACAACATTTAGTGGAAAAAGGGCACAAATCGCAGTGAAACTAAAGTTGGGGTTAACTTTTCCTTTATTCTGCTGGACTGCGTTATTCCGGCCATTAAAAGCACGCGAACGGGACCAAATAACATCTTAATCTAAGCCGCCTAAATGGGAGCATCGTCGCCACGGAGAACCCGTCCTCCCCAGCGCCTCAGTCCACAGCCTCTCCCACATTCTCAGACAGTTTATTAAAAATTTTCAGACAAAAGGAAAACAAAAATGGCAGCCCTGTCTTATTTTTATAAGGACAGGACGCCATATTCTGCAGATCCCAAATTATAGGCACATAATTCGCCCTGATGTATTCAAATGGTCGCGATGCATCGGGATGTGCCGCGCGTTTATTTGCATTAAGTGTACGAATGATTGTTTACTTTGATTTGCAGGTTTGAATAGCCCGGCTCGAAGAAGGGGGAAAAAAAAAAAACCTAGACACTTCCTACAACAATCATCATGCCTTACAGAATGCATCGCGTTATGACAATTGCGGCCAAGTCGCACGTTCGTTTCTTGTCGACGCTGTTGTGGCTGGCGCGCGATCTAACGTTATATTTGCACAGCGGGGAGGATAGCGAAAACATCTGCCTTTATTAGAGATGCACTACAAATAGTCTTTTTTTTATTAGAACTTTTGCACGACTCGAATAGAGACGGTAACGACACGACACCGGGGCCGCTGCGCATCGGAGAAAAGAGTGAAAAAAGGGAGGCAAAGAATGGCATCGAGCAGCCTACATACCTGAACCCCGGATAGAAGATAGATTTTATAAAAGGGTTAGATTGTTCTTTCTGCTTGCTCTCAGTCGGAGTTCAAACCTTCCGGGTCGCCTACTGTTCACTTCTGGGTGCTGCAGGCACAGAATTGTTCAGCGTGCAATATTGAGCTGGGGCCGTTTTTTAACCCATTTTGTGGTTTCAAAGTACCACAAATAGTCTTTTTTGTGTTTTTTCTTTTTTTTTTAATTTCTTTTTTTTTTTTTTTTTTTTACATATATAGATGTTACACGTGACCCGTTAGAATAAACTGCGTGTCAATGGGGAATTAATACACAGCAAGGTTTTCCTGCAAAGTGACACAGAATGGGTATTAATGTTAATAGTAGGTTAAGTTTTACCTCCCTGTGTGCTGACATACAGTGGGCTCATGAGTTTAACACATACATGACTACAGTTACCACTACACACACATCTTATACTGTACATCACTGTAGTTTCACAGATTGCTGATGTGATGGTATAATTGTGAGAATATCTTATTTCACGCAGAAGTTTCAACATTCCTTTCACCTTCCTCGTGTATTCTATAAAACACGCCTCTCCCACGCATCTACAGTATCGACAGTAAATATGATATGTAATCCTCTCAGCAGCACCATGACAGGCTGCAAAGTATCCACTAATATGTTCTGTGCTTAGCTCAGCAGGAGATGGCACTGCTGTATTAGCTGAGTCTATTTCAGACTATTTCAGACGGGACGGTAAAAGAGGAGCAAATAATCAATGACACGCTGCCAAATAAGAACTATCACTTTACATTAAGAACCACGCGTGGCGCTTGCACACATAGAACATAATCTGATTATTTACAGCTGCTTTGGGCTCAGTTGCCTCCAAAATATGATTGGAATATGAAACCAGGCGATGTATTCCAATTTGCAGTGTGTAATTTCCATCCTCATCAACAACCTTCATCAGCCATGTCTTTTTGTGTCTGTAACATTGAAATCATGACGCTCTCCCCCTGTCAATCCAAGTGGTAATCAGGTTTTTCATGTAATCAGTGGATACTTTCAGGAATTATAACAGATTACAGACACACATTTCTTGTGACATCACTGTAATCTCTTGCTCACTAACCCTGGATACACACTCGCTTACTTGCTAATCTATCCACCTACCCACCTACCTACGTACCTACTGTACCTGGTGTTTGCATGCACACAGGTGCCCAGACACATGCTCACACACACACACACACACACACACACACACAAACATGCACTTTCCACCACTTGCTGTACGTTAGTTTGTTGTTAGACTGGTTTTCCTTCCAGTAAACTGTTCAAACTCGGCCACACCCTCTGAAGTGCTCTCACCTCCACATAGGCCAGGTGTAGATAGGACAGATGGGTAGGAGGGGTGGGGGGGTCATTATCCCTTAGGGGAGTGGCAAAGGGGAGGTGAAGAAAGAGGATGAAATGTTTGAGGCTCATACTGACATGCTGCTCTGAAGGCTCCTGTTAGCACAGGTAAGGGACTAACTGAGCAACAACTCTGTACTCTTTTTATTAGGTGTTACATTCTGATTGACTTCACGTCCACTTCCTGTCATGTGACCGAGCTATGGAAATGTGTTTTACAGGTTAAACCAGTCTAATGTTATCAGGCTTCAGGATGGTGAGGATGTGCTGTGGTTAGTTTGCATGGAAGCAACAGCCACGGCAGCAACACTTGTTGCACTTGTTTACTTGCTTATCAACCAATTGTAGAAAACGACACTTGTGAAATGAACGCAGAGAATAAGTTGTTTTGCCAGAGGAAGAGAGCTGATGTTATTCCTGAGTCTATTGGTTTTTTTTAGGGACAGCAAACAGAAAGTCAGCAGTGTAGTCCAGGGTCCACTACGAATGTACACAATGAAATATTGATCTGAAGCCGTGAGTCACAAACATTTAGATGTCAACAGACAATCAGGAACATGTCTAACGATCAAATTTGTCCCAGCTTGTTCCAAGTAGTATTTAACACCGGAGGTTTTACTGTCATCCGAGTGCCAAGGCATTCCCGAAGCCGTGCGGCCCCGAGGCAGCAACAACAAAGAACCAGTTTGACTGAAAGACGTTGACATTTTGTGTTGCTTTCATCCTAGCCATGGACGGTGTGTTGGAGGTAGCGGCTGCGTTGTGTGTGTGCAAGTTGGTCTGCAGTCTTCTCTTCCTGCCGTCGGTGACCGCCTCCTTCAGCCCCGTCAGCTTCTGCTGCTGCTGCCTACTGATCTTCACCGACCTCCTAGTCACCAGTAAGTATCTAGTCAAGGGAGCATCCTCTGGTCACCGCAGTCTCCCTACTCATCGACACTTGTTTTTGTCTGTCCAACAGTCTTTCTAACCTTCCTGTGCGTCGCCGAGTCCTGGCTACCTCAGCTGTCCCCGCTCAGTGATGTCATTGCCCTGCGCTCGCTACTCTTCCTCAGCCATACGTACGGGGCGGTGTTGCTGTTGACCACGCCTCTGATCGCCGCGGAGACCGTGGTGAGACTGCTGTGGCCCCGCGCCCATAGGGCAGCGGACGAAGAAGGGTGCGACGGCCCTCTGAAACAACGCTCCTATGTCAGCGAGGTAACCATGGAGGAGGAAGAGGAGGAGGAGGAGGAGGAGGAGGAGGAGGACACAGACAAAGACTGCGAGAAAGGGAGGAGTCCGCCCCATGCCATCGGCTACCTCTGCTGCCTGTCGGTGTGGCTTGTCGTCGGCCTCAACGTTAGGTGGGGATGGAGGCTGGAGGAGGTGTGGGCTGCCGTCTGCCTACACGCAAACAACTCCCTCGTTGTGTGTTTGCCCAGCATGCTCAGCGGCCCCATGCCTCACACAATGGACCCCTGCTGGAGCCTGGCGTTCCTCGCCCTCCTCCTCCTGCTCGTGACTCTGGGCACGGGCCTGCACGGGCGGCACCACCGGGCAACACGCAGGGAGAAACACGGAGCTGACAGCAACAGCAACAGCAACGGCAACGGCAACACGGGCTGGCAACGCCTCGTCCCAGCGCTCCCCGCACCGTCCGAGACCGCTCACCCTGGGGTGTCGGCGTCGGAGCCAGCGCAGTCTGTTGACCCAGAGAAAACACAGAGCAGCTGCGCGGTTCACAGAGCGTATTCCTGGAACGGCGTGCAGATGTCGGCGTGTCACCGTGGAGACTTTGTCCCGCTCTCCCCCAGAGTCCTCCCCTTGCCTGCGGACCGGGGGGGGCAGGAGCACGGGAGGACAAAGGGAGGTATACCTCTGGCGTTCATCGTGGAGGAACACTGGCGACAATGGGGCTTTCCCCGCCCGGGGGTGAATATGATGACAGGGTTCGTGGGCGTGCTGTCTGTCTTTGTGCTGCCTCTGAACCTCAGCGTGAACGTTGTACTGATCCGAACCATAGAGACCATGCTGGAATTGTGCATTGAACTTTTAGTAGTGCTAAGGAGGGATTTCTTGTCCCATGTGACTGGATCATCAGATTAATATTGCATGCGTGCAGACAGCTGGTCTACCTGTCAGCAGTGGTGTAAATAACCCGTTCTAAGCAGCTATTCATATGTGCAGAATAGTATGTGGAAATCTGCCGCAAGGTGCCGAGGCGACAGGTTGAGGCGTGCTTACCAGAAGCACAGACAGTAAACCTGACTGAATTAGATTTAAGGACTTAAGTCACGAGGCCCGTTTTTAGTGGTGAGACATTCTGACATTACACAAGGGGTTACAAGACTAGCTTCTCCACTGAAATTAAGTCTAATCCTGCAGCAAACACTTAGCAGCGCGGATCGCATGAAACGAACCACACGTAAAGCACATAAATAAATACAAATGTCTTGAAGTTGCGCCATGGATTTTTACATTCTAGTTTTGTTTCAAAGGATTGCGCTGTCGCTGCAAGATGGCGCAATGAGATGCAACCGGAGAAACTGAACAAAGTAAAACAAACAACATATAACAGACTTATCTCATAAAACCCTCAACTGACACGCGGTGTAGTTCAAAGGTGAACGGGGACACCGGTGCCACAGTACAACACCAGAGGGCACTCTGGTACAATAACAACTCGGAGGCATCATACATCTCAGCACGTGAAGCTCTCGGGGGTGCACGGTACACATGCTTCGGGATGAAACGGGAGAGGGATGAAGGGCGTTCTGCGAACAAAAGAATACATTTGGCTTGTCTTCCCTTTGACAGCGCTAGAGGGCAAGCGCTGAGTTAACAAAGGCCCTTACGCCACCACCTCTGCCAAAGTATTCAGACCTGTGCAGGCAAATACTGGAACCACAACACACGGACTCAGCCAAGATCAACGGGGGTTCAAGGTCTCGCTTGTTTAGCTACAAGTCGTATTAGAACAGATGGAGATATGTGTCGATGTAGCCACGGGGGAAAGGCCACGTGTTCTGCAGTGCTGCTGAGATAACTTTGCTCCGGGTGGTGTTATTTGAGTCCCTCAGCAGCACACCCACCAGTCATTTAGCTACCTAGTCCCAGTCAAACGAATAATTGTGTAATTCACCTACACGTGACTCGTTTTCTCTGTGCACCAGCTTCTCAAATGACTGAGGCAGGATCACTCCCACGCTCAACATCCTGTAGAATCCTTCGCCACACAAAACTGATGCTCAAAGGTTACATTGATGTCTTCTTTTTAAATCTCTCATGTCAAGCACTTTGAATCACCTCCGTGTATGAAAGGTGCTATACAAATAAACCTGACTTGACATTGATATCTCCAGTGTAAGACCGGGCCCTCGCTCCAAACCAGAGCCAACAGATGACTACACGAGCACCACCAAGTTCTATCTATGTTTGTCACCGTTCTCAAGGTTGGATGTGTATTTGAAAACATAGAGATCAAAGAAAAAGTACAGAAACTGTACACTATCTGCCTAAACAATGCTGGGTACCATTTAATAAATCCATCATCGTGAATATACAGCTTCCAGGACCTTTGACTGTGGGAAGCCTCAGTGTTGATGCCTTTATTTTAACTTGGTGTTATATTTAATCTCATGTACATCCTATAGCTAAACAATAATTATGGGTGGGTCTATCCGTGTCTTCAGCACATTTGGTACAGCTCCTGTTTTCACTGCAAAAAAAAATTTGAGATGACAAAGGTGAACCTTCATTTTTGCTTTCATCAAGCCTCGCACTCGCCTCAGGAGGCCTTCACCTCACTGTTATTAGATAGGGGTCTCATGGACACTTTCTCCTGAGGTAAAATGTCTTTATTACAGGACTGATTGTTGAGCGAAGGGAGAAAACTACACCGACCCAAAGAGGAGAATAAGAAGACGCTACTTGTCCTGCTTCAAACTGCAGTTTGCTGTGTACCAGTTGTAATCATGATGCAATAAGAGTCAATTGCACTTGTGTTTGGGTTAATAACAGCAGGATACAGCGTTACAGAAATAGCTTTCCCCACACTTTAAACTAACAATAGCTTGAATTGACTGTTTTGATGTGTATGATTCAGAAGGTAATGTTTCACAAAAAATATATAATTACCTTGCCCCCCCCCCCCCGCCAATTTACTACTAGTAAACAAGGAGGACCTGTCTTTCTATCTTTGGCTGTAGCTCACCTGGCTGAGGGAGCACTGAGCGCCGACATCTTTGCTCCTTATTGTCTGAGATTAGGAAAACAGAATAAAGACTGTGCACAACATCTCACCTCACTGTTGGATGGCTTAACAGGGCTGGGAGTTTGGCACATCGCAACTAAAATGTCTGGCATGAAATTCATACAACAAGCAAACGGGTATTGACAAGCTCAGGCTCAAGCATTCCTACATTTCAAACAAGATTCCTCTGCTCCCTGGATATGATTCCCGTTATAGTTTTCCATTTGATGCAAAATAATGGGACAGATTATGTTCAACGTCTGAAGACACACTAAAACATTAAGCAGGCATCAGTATTGATGCGCTGTCGCATCCAAACCAGGACACAGTTGAGCAAGCAGATTGGTTTTAGCAGTTATTTATTGTAGTACATTAAAACATTTCCCACAAACCTCTAGCAGCAAAAGCACACTAGGGTGTGTTCACACAATGATGGGTGCACAGCGGCCATCAAAAGACACAATCATTATAATCATTAAAAGTGTCATAGTTATAATCATTTTACCATTATCACCACCACCACCACCACCAGTAACCCACCACCATCGTCTCACAATAATAATCACCTTAATATCTATACAGAAGCAGTCTTTCTTAAGGCAGGCCCCACAGAGGTCTGCATCACACCAGGCCGGGGTCAAACGGTATTTCCAATATTTAGCCTTTGTTTTAACAAGCATTAAGCACCAGGTGGTTAGGAATTACTTCATATGGATTATTATCGGAGAAGTAAACTGATTTTCAAACACTGTCCTGATAACCTTCCAGTAAATGATCCAATGTGGTAATCTTCACACATCTGCTGCTCCATGCACATTAAAGCAAACACCATCAAATATTTGCAAATACACACAATTTGACCCTGGTTTGCATTATACTGCACGTACCAGAATCACATCACACCAGAATATCCAATAAAACAGGGGCACTGCCCCAATTCCTTTATATGGACAACACAGACAACATACATACACACACAGATGTACAGTGGCAAAAGAAGGGTGAGGTGAATCTTTTTTTTTTTTTTGCTCAAGTCATCCCTGGTCCAAAAGTATTTTGTAATAAATACATTTAGCTACTGCATGAGCATGCTCGTCGGGCCAGATGGGCTTCATCAAGCACAGCTAAAGCTGGTAGGATTTCAAATTCAGTTTGACCCAAACATACCCGCACATATGCCCACCCACCCAGGCACACACACATGCCGGACTTGGCCAGGCGACAAGGGGCTCTTAGAGCAGATTCTGAGGGGCTTGTGTACAACCAATGAATAACAAGAGCACTTGAGGCACATGGGCAAAGTAGCGAACAGAACTAAGCCTCCGAGGATATGATCAGCGATTGTATTATCATGTAATACAGCAACATCCTTAGGAATGTCAATTGCACAGGAATAGCATAACCACGCTATTGTCCATCCATCCATCACCCCTTTCCTTGGTAGTTTCACACTGTTTTACTCAATTTATATAAATGATTTAAAACAATTTAAAAAGAAGAATAAACAAAAAGCAGTTGGTCTCCGTACAACTTTCAACACATTTTGAACAATATATCATCCTAAACTTTTAAGACTTCAGCATCTGCAAGGTTATGCTGCTACAACTAGTGGCATCTGTCTCATCTGGATAACTACTCAGACGGTATGATTCATCACTCTCGTTGGCCTTTCAATATTAAGACAAAATAAACACACGTCATGGCTGGAGCGACGGAATGGAGTCAAATGTATTTGGGTGCGAATGCTAAAGCGGATAAAATAACCACAGGTATACTGTATGCTAGCATAGCAGAAAGTAAAAGATGAGTCAGCGGGAGGAGAGGAAGAATTGATGCCAGTGATATATACAAACATGCAACAGCAAGTCCCCACTCCCAGAACAGCAGCATCTCAGACAACCTCCACCTCCAAACACACCTTCAGACCACAGGTGGGTGGGGTTGGGGAGTGGAGAGGGATGGGCAATACTCATGTATTTCATTATACGCCACATGAAACAAGAGCCTTCCTTGCAATAATGGACACTTCCAACGGACATACATGGATGAGATCTACAGGACAAAAACATGGGACATCACTACCCCCAGCCCTCCCCCATCAATAAAGGGTACAACATATAGACTGGTGTGAAAAGTGCCAACAGACTTGACACGTTGCTTGCTGAAACTGTGGCCCGAGAAAAAAAAACAAAAAAAAAGGAGTCCAGTTCTGTCAAACACATTCCACAAACACAGCTAAGCCAACTGTACAGCACAGAGGAGATAAGTGAGCGGTCTTCGGCAGCCACTTGCTGGGACAGAGAGGGGCCGTATGTCTGACAAGCCTGGAGCCTGATAAGGAGAGCAGTGCTCCCTGGGACTGTGCAAGGTGGGGCCCGGGGCAATCGCTTAATGGGGGGAAATCATTTTCAGGGCTTACGTCACTGACATGGACGCCAGACGTGGACCCTCTCGCTCCCCGTTAGCCTCACCTTTTTAATTAAAGAAGCAGAATGAGGCTCAAGTGGAGGCCATATTGTATGGTCAAGTCCAAAGAAAATAACAGCGCAGGTGATAAGAGCAGCAGCACGCACGATTCTTAACCAAACTGAAAGAAAACCATTTCAAAACACCCTATTAAACATTATTTAAACCTTCTTTTTAAACCTAGTAGTCCTGTGGATTCAGCTATGACGGATACATCCCTCAGGACGATCACAACCATGTAGCCCTTATAGACGTACAGTGTTGATTCTCAGCGGCTGCACATTCTTGCCATTGGCATGGCTCTGGCCGGGGCTGAAGTAAGGGTAGAGCTTGGCGGGGAACTTCTCCCTGTAGGTGTAGAGCCAGGACATGTCGTCGGCGTTGTAGAAGACGAGCAGGCCTTTGGGGTAGTCCAGGTACACCCCCACCTTCTCCAGCTTGCTCTTGACGTTGAGGCGGGTCCAGGGCTCAGTGCAGGCGCTGTACTGGTTGCCGTCATGCATAACGATGCAGTAGAAGCCACGGCTGGGCTGGATCTGGATGCTGCCCTTGCGGCTGACCGTCTCGTTGGCCACCCCGATCATCCACTGGGTCTTCTCCGACACCATCACCTCCCAGTAATGGACGCCTGAGCCGAAGCCCTCTGCCCCCACAACAGACACCTCCACGTCAAAGCGGCGTGGGGACTCCTGCAGGGGCTGGGGGTGTAGATTGCCGTAGGCCACAATGGTGCAGTCATCTGACAGGATGAGTCTTTGGTGGGCTGTGATGGGGTCAAGCGTCAATGCTGCTGGCACTGGGGAAGAGAATAAAAAGAGGGAGACAGAGATTTAACATGGTGACACTGAATTAAATTCATTTACCTTGGGGAGGTAAATGCTGTGGAGATAAGCTTGCGTTGAATAAAACTGTTTACAGAAGAAACTAAAAAAAAACACATCAATATGTTGTGAGGGAGCTCAGCCAAACAGAATAGCTAGAATTGCAGTGTCACTCTTACAGCTCTATTTTTCTTCATCTTTGCAGCTGCTGTGTGGAGAGTTTTATGCTGAGGCAGCGAGTAAATACGTCCAGGCTGCTCAGCCAGCCACTCCACAGGGGAGGCAGAGCTGTAGAGCAAAGTTCATGAACTGATCTCCAAAACGTTGCCACTGAAAAAGGATTCATCAGAGGCGGTTGGCGAAAAACAAAGGAGTGTGTGTCTGCAGGGTGGCGGACAAGGCCCAAGACCAATAGACTGATGGAATACCACTAATACCAGAGTTAGAGATGATCATAGCCGTGCCCTGTGGCAAAAGATGACTGATGGCTTGTTATTATGGTACAGCCTATTGCTGCTCTTCTACTATTTCAGGAAACCGAAACAAAGACTCATGCAATGTGTGTGTGCATGATAGATCTCTTTTCTTCATGCATACACGAGTGTCTTCAAAGTCAAGTGCTCTCTGGAGTCTAATAAGGTAGCTCAAGTTGAGCAATATCACACCATGCTCGCTGCAGCAGAGAGCAGTAATTACAGCTATGGGAGGAGCTCCACGAGCCTCAAGCTGGTGGGAGGCTGCTGCTCGGTGCCGTTAGGGGGTTTAGGGAGGGAGCCTCTGCACCCATGTCAGCTCCACCTCTGAGGAGAAGCGCTCAGTTCAGTCATTATGGAGCCATATCAGGCTGAACAATAAAGGCTTGTTCCTTTTCCTCATATACATACAGCAGGCCTGGAATAGAGTGGGGGAGGAATTTTACTGCATTTTCACTTCCTCTCTATTTTTATCAGTTGGCATAGATAGAGGGGAAATGTCTGGCAACTAGCCAGCGGGCAGGACAATGCCTTCTACATTCAATGACATCGCCAGTGTGCGTTTCAATCAATTCATTAAAATTTCATACCCTGAGTGTCTCTTAGTGTCATACGGGAAAACATGCAGACACACACAAACACATCAGCGGCAGACCTTCCTCCTGCTGGACGGGTGAAAACAAGCACAAGGTCTGCTAGTTATCCCCCCGAAAACCATCGGTGACAGAGAGGGATGAGGGATGATGGGAGGGATGTCTTTGTCCCATCTCCCTGGCAGCTACCGGTGATGGATTGTAACCAACTGTTCCATTTGGCAGCCAGTCAAGGGAGGCCAGAAGCTGCCCTGCCTCCCCCCCAGCCAGGAGCAGGCTAAAATGGGAGAATTGATTGAGGGAGTGAAATATTCCTTGGCACATTATTTTAAATAATCTCCTGAGAGTGAGTGATGGCTGTAGGAAGAGGGAGTAGAGCTCTTCTCGGCGCTCTCTAACACAGAAGGGCATCTCAGCCCTCCGGGTCCAACCATCATTTCTCATCAGAGAAGAGCTCCAAAAGCATCCCAAGTAATCTCCAGCCAGGCTAGGATTAGTTCTTGCACGGCATATTTCCGGGTCAAACGTTCTTCTGCTGAAGAAAATGTGATAATCTGCAGCACTCCACGCTAGATTGCACGCTGCGTAATCTTTTATAGTTTGATAGTTTAAGCTCTATTAGCTTCCATATTTGAGTTACATTGACTTACAGTGTTCCAGTAGTATTTACTGCATATGCATACCTGGTGAAATATCCTGGAATAGAGACTTCCATATTGTGTATTGTAAGGGCCCCATGTACTTGGATGTCGGGAAATCTTCATACGTCAGATTGGTCTCATGTATCTTCCCCTTAATCCTATGACAAAAAACAGATCAATGTCATTGTCAATTCATCTCTTTCACAGATGCTGCTCCTCATTCACGCTGTCATGTTGCTGCCTCGACTAATTGATCTGGTTTGTGTCTTTCCAACATGGCTTTGTTGACATTTAACAACTGACAAACTGCTTCATGGATGCCCGTGACCATCTTCCCACAGCAGTCAGGATTAGTGTCAGTCGGGGTCAGCTCTGACGCCATTACAGGGTCAACCCGCACATGAATCACTCACTGCAATCCCACATGGAGCCTAGGGCTGAGGCAAGATGTGGAGGCGGTTACTCACCATGCTGAAATACTCAGAACAACACATACACAACAACATAAATGTGTAATAAGGGGCTTGTGTGTATAACAGACTAATCATAGGGTATTGCTTAAAAATAGGGACTGGGAAGACAACCTTGTTGAGGTCACGAACTTCACAATATCTGACTTGAATCGACTAAACAAGTTTCAAGACTACATTTCCCATACATAATGTTTATAGATTATATATTTGGGTAAACTGAAATGAACAAAACAATCTAGTCTCCTTTGCTCAGATGCTTGTCAGCAGCCCATTCAGACACAAAGCGCTTGGTCTACATGCACCGTAAGATATTAAACTGTTCAATTAAAAGCACCCTGGAGACCCCACCCCCCGCCCAGATTAAACATGAGAGCTAGTTTATATCAGGCCTAATATGCCATCTGTTCAGGGATTATCTAATCCTGCTGCTCAAGTCTGTAACTTTCTCCACATTTTCAGCAGCCTTACTTTTCACAGTAGGAGTTGAACACACATTGGACATGTCGTATCACCATCACAACAATTTCAGGGTGTTTTTTCCCAAAAAACCTTCACAGACTATTTCTTCACAGGCTAACCTTAGCTGATAAAATAAATACTTTTTGCCCCGGACGTGTTTATAAGCCTCAGTGCATCCCCCCCCCCCCCCCATATGGGACTGCAGCAATAGTACTAGGACTGTATTAGCAAACGCAGGGTAAGCGGCACACCTCTCAGAAGTGAGGGCCACTCCCTCCAGGAAGTCGTGTCGTCCCGTCTCGTTGAGGCGTTCCTGCAGGATCTGGATGCCCTCCTTCACGTCGCGCAGCTGCTGGCTGTAGCGCTGGATCTTGTGTTCAATGTCGGCAAGCTTGCGCGCCGTGTCCATTTCCAGCTCTTCCAGCATGCTCTTCTGACGCTCGCGCAGGAACCGGTGCAGGCGCTCAAACGCGTCACCGATGGTCGCGCGCAGACTCTTGGCTGACGACTGAAAAATAGAAGCAGAGGATGGAAACAGATGTGAAACGGTGTTTTTACTGTAGGTAGCTTGCTTTGTTGAGTATTTCAGTTACTAGAGCGGGACCCTTAATTGGTCCGGCTATAATACCGGACCAATAGTGTCAGTTTTCCTTACACAGCTCTAATTGATTCAACTGGTAAGTGTATTGATTTTATGTGGGCCATTGAGAACAGTATATGGAAATCCTGGAATGGACAAAAAATAAGGTCTCAGTTTTGTTGAGAAAAAAAAAAACGGGGAAAAGTATATATTTTTCAATAAGTGAAACTGCTTAAAAGGCTGATCAGGTAGGGTCGGCCAGGGAGAACCTGTGTGTCAAGCTGGGTGATTACGAGACCAGCGGACGGCCAGATAAGCTGATGCTATTACAGACAGAGCCAAGAGGTTTGCAAGGGGCAGCAGACTGGAGGCTGAAGAAAGAGAGGGGAGGAGTTGTGGAAATTGATTTGTAGTTGAGGGAGAAAAATGGGAAGCTGGACATCCGCGGGAATGAATCATCCGAGTGTTAGCAGCCAGCGAGAGTCAGAACAAAGGGGTGTGATGTGAAAAGCCCTGTAATGACCACACAGAGAGCAGCAAGAGCTTCTCACTCTGGAGCTCCTGGACTAAGGAGAGACTGGCACTCATGAACAGACATCTTCTTAAACCTTTCCCATCTGTCCTTACCAGTGAAATCATCCACCATTTTATCACCAACATTCAATGCAGCTCGTGTCTGTACACATAGCTTCAAGGAAACCGAAACATTTCGTGAATCTAAGAGCAATTCTGAACACGGGAGCATTTTCACTACAATTCGGTACTCATTAGTTTCCCTGACAAGCATTTGATCAAACATGTTTTTATGAACCTTTGATGAATGAGGGCCATTCTGAGTCAGGACTTCTAAATTCTGCTCTTTGATCCGGCTGGTAACAGGAGGAGTTGAATCCAGGAGCTGTGTGATCTGAGGTTTCATTACTCCTGCCCCAAAGATCGATCAATCCCCATCAAACAGCAGGCCTGTTCCTCCTGTTCTTTCAGAGACCAAGGGCAGGTATTCTCACTCGGTGTCAGCGGGAGCCTATTAAGATCACTTCTCTGCAGGCGTGAGAGCTGTGACATTAAGGTGGGCTGTATCCCAGTCCTCCTACCTAGTTAGAGTTGAAAATTGATGGTATGGAGGAGGACCAGGAGGAGGACTGCAGCAGCCAAGGTCCCACTAACTGATGTGTCTGCTTGTCTGGCACAGCAGGCTGTGATCACACTGAGAGGGTATTTGCAGCCCCTGGAGACAGGAGGCTGGCTGGCTTTCAGGGCAGCATGTGCTTATCAGGAGAGTCCCCCGTGGGCATGGGAATAGGACACAATGTCTGCCCTTCAGACGGAGACCCTCCCAAGCACACATGAGGCCAGGACACAAACTAGACTAGACACACATTCAGTTGGAAAGAGCTGGGCTACTCCTCTTCCTCCTCAACTGTCACTATAGGTGGGAGGACTGGGACACAGCCCACCTTAACGGAAACCAATCGAGTTAAAAAACTGAAGTCGAAGGGCACGCCAAGCAGTCAGAAGAGTAAAAAGAAAAAAGGACTACAGGCATTTAGCAAGGGGAAAACTACATGAGCAGATTAACCTTTTGGGATCTGTGTAAATCCAGCGACACAGGTTTGATTTTTATGTGACACTGAAGTATTCATCATGGGGCAGTATTGAAATGCACCAACATGGAAGCAGGGAGACATTTCATTGTCAGCTCCCTAAATGTGTCAGAGATGGAGAGATCAATTTAGTCACACGGTGGCCCTCTTCCAGGCAGTGCACTCTGGACAAATGGATGTAAACCTAATGAGATCGGCTGATTTACAATGAGGAGCGGAGGTTGGCTGAAAGACATACAGCTGGCATTTAGACTAGAGTCGACGCTAGGATAGAAATGGACAGCCTCGGTGCTCTCTGGGAGCTGGCGGTGGAAGGTCCTGCAGTGCAGAGCTCGGACAGAGAGACGAGCCGTGACATCGGACAGCAGCACAACAACAAGAGGATGAGGGATGAGGGATGAGCGCCGTAATGAAAAAAATATCGCTGATAGCAACTACACCCTCTCTGTTCAATAGCTTCAATGTCGCTGCAGGGGAGACATGGGAGGAGGGAAAGTGGGGGGGGGGGGGGCTTATATATTGACTGGATGTTCATGCTCCGCTGATTGAAACAAGGTGTTGAGATTAAACAGCTGCTCAATAAATCACTCTGCTTGTTGGAATTTCACCATCAATCCAAGGAGTTCGGTAGGGAGAGAGATAGTCACTGATTGAACGACTGGATTGCCATGCTCTTCATTGCCACTCACTAGTGCAATTGTGTGTGTTAACTAGTTCTTCTAAGTGAGTGTTACTGTCTCAGCTTGGTCTCTGCTGCCTGGCAGATGGTCTTTTTTTGTTTTGTTATTTTTCTTTAAACCTTTCAGTATTACTGTTGTACTGTTGGCAGTGCAACACTGTAGTTAATTTACCTCAAATGAGAATTGCTGGTGGTATACTTCTGTTAGTGAGCACTGGGTTTTAATGGTTGACAGTGTTATGGTACCTTCGTCTCAGTGAGCTGCCTCTGCAGTAGCTGCAGGGCCTCAGTGTGTCCCTTCTCACTGTCCTGCAGGGTGGCCAGCTGCTCCTTCATCTCCCTCTGCAACACAGCAAAACAATGACAAAACATCCGGTCAGCAACTGGTGGAAGAGCCTCACCCAAGCCACTGATGTAACCCAGAGCAATGACAATATACTGTATTTAATCAGGCAGTTATATATCCCTACAAATATATAATTATATCTCCTAACTTGGAAATCAGAATAGCTCAAAAATGTTGCCAATTTCTTTTTGAAAATGAGTTTCACCTCCCTCGTGTCAGCCATCACTTTGTAAGAGCCGGTGTCAGCTGTTCATATAGTGGATTTCTCACTTTGAAACAAAAGTGCTTTCTGCATTCATTTCTTGTTGCGCATTAAATTTTATGAGTGAATGATTAATGATAGTATTAGCACAACGGCTCGGCATGCCTGGGTACAAGCAGCAGAGGTTAAGCCAAGGTTACAAAAAGGGCCAGGCAGACGGAGGAGGAGATTTGAAGCATAGTGGGTTCAGTCAGAGAAAATTAGGTCACTGGAGATGTTTGGCTGTGTCAGAGAAACTGGGTCTCCTCTCTAGCCAGGCAAACCCTGGCAGAACCAGCACTTCCCAGCCACCTCCATGTTTCCCCAAGGCAGGAGGAAGGCACCAAAACAACTGGCCGGGATGGCTGGTGTCACAAATGGTGCAGACAATAAATGAGCAGGTAGAGATTCAGGTGGACATTAGAGTCAGTATCTTTGCTCAAGGATGCTTTTGACAGTACATGTGACGGATGATGGGACACACATTGGCCATTGTGGGGATCAAACCTGTGACCTCGGGGCGTCCTGGCTCAGTAGCACGGGACCTATGTCGCATATCATCCCTCCTCTCTCACCTGATCTTTCCTGTCTCTCTCTACAGACTGTCAAATAAAAGGCAAAAATGCCCCACCCAAAAAAAAAAAATCTTAAAAAAAAAAAAAAAACACAAAAAAACCTGTGAACTTTTGGGTTACGGGACAGACTAACTACCCACTAGGCCACCCTGCTGCACTCATGCCTGTTTGTCACCTTCTCTGTGAACCAGAGGGTCAACATCCCCCCTGAACACCGGCTGCAGCAGAAATCCTCCAATTGGAAGTGTCAGTTTAGCAGGGCCATTAACGCTGCAGTCACTCAGCTACCGGGATGAAAGGAATATCAATACAGATCTTCAACGCGGGGAAAATATATATTAATGCAACGGTCTCGCTTAAATGAAAAAAAAAAAAAAAGGCTACGGTAGCATCCGATTCACCGGGCAGAAAAACAACAGAACGGCAATGCTTCAATTTACGATGTAGTAGAAAGTCCTTGAACTCTAATGTGAGCTGCAAAAATTAGAGGGACGGATACTGGCTGTGGGAGATTTTTTCTTCTCAAGGACAGAAACGGAGGAAAACAATCGCTACTGCAGAGGGGGAACGTGACTCTCCATGTTAATGATAGAGTGCAGCGCGATCAGCAGGCTCTCTGCCTCATGGCCAGGCAGCAGGTCTTGTCTGCAGCAGGTCAAAGGTCGATCCCGCAGGCTAAGGAAGCTCAATTCTGACAGAGAAAAAAAAAATTTCTCTGCATTTTTGTTGGACATTGTTGGACTGGCTCAGAGAAGGGCAATACTGACAGTGTTTTCTGTCACTACAATGGATTATTACTATTATTATCCCATTATTAAATAGCATTTGTAGCTAAAATGAAACGAGAGAACACTTGTACTTAAGTCATCGATTCAAAAATTGTGAAATCGTCTTCATAGACTTCACTGCCTCAAACCACCATAACACCAGATACATACTCCTAGTGAATCTGCTTGGAAGCAAAAGGATCCTTTAAAGATGGACATTTTCCTTGATGACATTTTTAACACTCACAGGAAGGATTTGGCGTCTAATACTACACCACTCCAACAGAGAAAGCTGTGCGTGCATCGAGTGTGCTAGTGTCTGCTCGTCTTCTGTGTGGAGGCGGCGCTCTCCCATCCATCTCATCAGACCAAGCAAAGTCTGATGTGACATTTCCCCAGGACGTCAAACTGCAGGAAAAAGGGGGTCGCGGCTAGCGGATTATAAATCTAAAACTAATTTCATCCTGCCGTCTTTCCGTCTCTTCTCTTCTTCTCGTGTTAGCAGCTCTCAGGTAAATATTTAAAAAAAAAAAATATATATATTAAAAAAATATAATAATAACAGCCCATCACTGCACATTTATTCAAAATACATATGGGGCTTAAAATTCCACAAACTTTCCTTACAGCTGAAAGATTTATTAAATTCAGCAGTTCGTTCAGGAGTTAAAGAGGGTTATGGGCCTCTAACTGCCAGCTCCGATAAAGACAGGAACAAAACAACATGCAGTGTCACAACATGAATAATGAAAAGCCTACAGGATGGAAAACATCCTCTGACACACACACACACACACACAAATAGCTTCCCCTGATTGTATTCATACACTGATGCCATGCCAAATAAATAAAAAAATATGAGCAAAAGGTTGTGAGTCAAAGCCCTCCCGAAAGGCATACAGTAAGCACCGGCAATGTGGACTCATAATGCATTTTCCACTGGAAAAGAGAGGAATCCCTTTCATCTGCTTATCATTAGGCTACATGTGCACACCCCACCAGAGCCCACAGTAACTCAACACTCTGCAACAGACTTTTACAAGGACAGTTTAGCATAACCTTCCTCCAGCCCAGGGCATAATTCTGTCAGGTAGCAGACGGGGAAGGTAAGTAGGCTGCCAGCCAACAGCACCGCAGTGAGCACACAGCAGCCACTACAGTCAAACCAGCCACACACACAGTACCATAAGGGATTTGTATACTGGAGTACAATAAGTGGATCATTTTCTTCAATTCAATGGACTCCTGCTCAACCACAGATGGGAATTCAATGACTCCTGGCTGCAGGAAAGAAATGATCAATGCCAAGGGGAAAGAAGAAAGATGGAGAAAGGGGGTCTACTTGAGGTTTTTTATGAACAATACCAGGGTTCATGCCATTGCAAAGTTCAAACATGGCACAAGCAAGTAGAAATTGGAATTAACAACACAAACAGTGGACAGAGGACAAAAGTAAATAAATAATCTGCTGACAGACTAAAATTCCCTGCAATTGTATACAGTACTGCATTTTCTAATTGGGCCATCTTAGCAAGGGGTAAGCAAAAGTACCATGTGCATCCTGCTCATCAGCAGGTTGCCATGATAAAGGAATGCAGTAGCAACTAGCTTGTGTGCGGTTATGCCTTCAGTGTGAGGACCCTTTCAGACAGTCAACGTCAAACCAAGCGAAAGTATTGGTGTCAGAATCAGTCACAGCAATATTCAAGTTGTGACACGAGCTTTGTGTTCCAATGTGCACGATGGAAAAAATGATGTTCGGATTTGCTCATCTCTGACTCATTGTTCATGTAAGGAGTAGTGACATTCAGCGCAATATCAAAATACAGAACAATGACTACTAGGAATACAACACATAGTTTAAGCTGCCAGCTTTCCAAAATGTGTTTAACATATTGTACAGGTCATCATTTTCCTGGATAAGTCAATAACATTTGCATTACTTGAGCTGTGTGTACAGTTATGATACACTCTGGGTCAAAGGAGGCAAGGATGGAAATGTCCTCTTTCATCTGCCTGCCCGGTGCTATGGCAATAAGAAAAACTTCCTAAAAGAAAAAGAAAAAACCCCACAGCAACAAGAACGCTGTCTCAGGCTGTAAACCCCAGTGTGTTTATACTAAGACATCAAACTGTGCTCAAGCTATGCCTTATATCCCGGTGCCTTGTTTCCCCTAGCATCAGCAGAGCCAGAAGCCTCTCCAGGGAGAGGATCCCGTCCCAACAGAGCAGAGCAGGCAGAGGCCAGCTGAGCTGATGGAGGAGGGCTGGAGCCACAACATCCACCTCCATGAGCTGTCCTAATAAGATACAGGCAGCCTGAAACATCCACAGCATGTAGAATATGTGTGTATGTGTCTGCAACTTGTCCTCTTACTGTACTGGCTTGACATAAGATATAAGACAGGTAGCCTCCGGCATGTTTCTTGAGCGTGCGTTTCACAGGGCTGGTAGTGGTAGAGCAGAATCACCCACTGACACACCAGACCTACCTCATTCTCTTTCCATATCGAAGTTCCCTCCCTGTGTGGTAAAGGTTCTCTGGTAACTGCAACCAACAAGCTGGGATATTGGATCGACTTCCGGTACCAGTGCCCAAAGAGACTAGCTCACTGTGGGATTATATACTCTCTAACCAGATTACTGCTAGACAATGGAGCCTAACAAAACAGAGCTCACTTAGGACCCAATGAATCAACCCCCCCCCCCCGCAATTCCAACTACGAGTAACCTGTAACAGTATTTCATACATAAGAACCTGAGAGTATCCATTACATTAATTTAGAAGCCGTGGTCCCTTATAGCTAGAAAACTGCCCCCCATCAGCTAGAAAATGTAAATAGAATGAAAATTCATCATGTGGCATATTGCTCAGCCCACTCAAAAAACAATTACAAGACAATTGTCCATAGATACACAATGTAAATATCTCAATGACAGCCATTCTTAAACTGCAACACCTTCTGGAACTGATCCTGGAATGGCCCCAGAGCAAACCTGGATCTCAGAGCCCAAATTACCCCCAAACCCCACATCAAAAATCTACAACAAAAATCTACAGGAAACACTAGTTAAAAGAAGCAGAGATGAGTGGAAGCACTGATGCTGCTGGCCTCCTCCAGTTGTTAGAACGAATGTAGGGCATGTCATGTAAATGATGAATGTTCAGAGCCTGCTGCTCCACTTCCTAGAGAGGACGAGCACAGAGTATGCAGAACAACAATACCCAAAACAAGGATAGTCAAGGTAAAAACACACATGGTGTGTCAGTTCTAACCATTTTTTAATCCTTAAAATAAAACAGATTCATGACTTGAATTCATTAAATTAAGGCTCTACGTGTTTTTACAATAAGAACTGTACTAAAGAAGTAGTGAGAACAGAGAACTTCTGCATTACTGGGGCAGCAAAGTAGATGGGTGTCAGAGGTAAAAGCAAGTCATTAGAAAGGCATCAGGGTCTCAGAGCCCTAAATTCTAAGATTGATAATAAACACAGGACAAGCCATTAAGAGGGGGTTGTTTGTTGTTGGCATGGGAGTGGTGGTGAATGAAAAGAGCAAGGTCGGCTGTGCCTGGGCAGAGCTACCTGTCTGACGGAAGCTACTCAAAAGGCATCTTGAGTCCTGTCACAGCTGACCCTCTCCTGACTGCTGAGCAGAACTAGCTTCTACAGAGCTACTTAAATAAAGAGTCTAGGGCACATAGACAATATTCCCTTCCAAGTTATACATTTGATAGACATCAATGTACTAGTTTTAGCGCTTACAGATTCTGGTCTAGTATGAAGCGCGTTATCAGGGTCCTACAGTTCTCACCCATCTCTGACATGGCATCAATTACCCCTGACAAGGAGCATGGCGTTTATCTGCAAGTAAAAACATCAATCTACAATACTTAGCTTTGTGCCTCTGACATTTTAAAGAATCTCGACTCTCTGGTTCTCAGCAACTATAGACCTATCTCTAAACTGCCCTTCCTTTCAAAAGAAAAATCAGGTTTTAGAGCCCTACACAGTGTGATGCAGTGATTGCTCAATCTTACTCCTTTCAAATCTCAGTGCAGCCTTTGACACAATCGATCATACCATACAACTTAAGAGTCGGGTTGGTGTCCAGGGAACTGCCCTGAACTGGTTTCGATCCTATCTGGCAAATAGAACTTTCTCAGTAGTTGTAGGAAATGCATTATCCTCTTCAGCTCCATTCACAGGCGGTGTTGCACCACACAAGTTATACACATGCCTTTCCAAAAGTCCTCTCCCATTTGCAATTAGTGCAGAACGCAGCCACTTACTCAAAACTACATGGTCTGGCCCCCAGTTACATCACTGGCCTTCTAACCCCCCATGAGTCGGAGCGTAACCTGAGCTCTTCAGGCAGGGTACTTTTCACCATCCCAAAGTCCAGAGTAAAGACCAGAGGTGATCAGGCCTTATGCCATCAGGGCTCCCTCTCACTCCTTGAAACGCCTTAACTGAAAATCTCAGGTCAGCAAAATGCACTTTTATGATATGCGTCTTTTTATTCTCATTTTTATTTTATTTTTTAGATTTTATTGCTTTACTAAATTATTTCATGTTAAGCACTTTGTAACTATGTTTTTGTGTGCTATACAAATAAACAATAAAAATAGACAAATAAAATATTGATTATATCAGCTTCTCTCATAAATCAGTTTTCTAATTATTTCCAAAGAAAGAGTTTATTAGTAACACCAATTCAAAGAGATATGGAAGCGCCACCTGGTCATGCACAACCAAGCTCAACCAAACTCTTGCAAAGGCAGGCATGACAACATGGCTTGAAAAAGAGCATTTATTGCTGCTGCTACTGTTATGTCTTACTGCTGAGTGACCCCCTGAAAATGACCCTTACATATGTTTGGTTGTGGTGATAATCCCTTGGCAGTCCAATACAGGTCATCTTTTAAAGAAAGCTTCTTAGGATTAGTCAAACCTCTGATAGTCGGCATGATATTTATGTAAAAACCATGTAATATGTGTAAGGCACAAAAATCACCTTGTGGAAAAACATGATGTTGCATGCTACCAAGAAACAGCAGGGATAACAAACAGATTCGTTTGCCTCTACTTCAACTTGGCGGCATGGACACAGCTGTGAACTATTCTGTTGGAGCTACGCTGGCTTTTGATTGCTAGCACTTGCCAGCATCTCTACTTGACCAAATAAAGTGTGTGTCTGCTTCTCTTTCACTCAATGCCTTGACATCAAATAAACATTTGGAGTATATGCCTTCTTTGTCAATTCACCACACTGTACGACAACACATTATTTCCAGGCCTAATATAGGCATACTATTTAGCTAGGTCTGCCTGTTAATAAATTCCCTGGCCATTTCCAATAAACCACAGATAGGGACAGTTGGCGCCACATTATAGCAAAGTACAGTGTACAAAATACAATATACAGCAAGTAAAGTGTTAACAAATAGCCTTAACTAGCACAATACATAACACATTTTTAAAATAGGCTTACCTTTTACCCATACCTTGGAAACTCCTGAGTCAAAATACCCAAGTATAATCCATTAAATAGCAGTGGCCCGAGGACAGAGACTGCTGTAGTGGGGAAACCTGTTAATGTGCAGACTTCCATCTGAGAGCAGAGCAGAAGAGAGAAACCAGAGAGAGGCCACAAAGTGCAATCTGCAATCTGGCTGGCTGCTCTCCATTGACTAGTCTGACCTTAGACCCAACTCACAAGAGTGCATTATGGAAAACAAACAAGCTCCAAGATTACCTGGCGCGAGAAATGTGAGTGAGCCACACATCACCTCAACAGGCAACTAAGGAGTTATGGTTATTGGAGTATGAATTACGATACACTATAGGCCAAAGAACCAGGGAAATTATGCAAAACTCATGGGATTACCTTGGTATCACATACCGTTTTGTTAGTGCCCTTACAAGTGAACTAGCTCATTGCTTAATCATTGAATACCATTATTTAATACCTGCACCTGCACGCCAATCAGTCAACTCCTCCTGACCCTCTGCACCTCTACCACACTGTGGGTAAACAAAAGTATAGCTTGACTGGAGCCAGACAAAAAGAGACATTTACTGGGTGCAAAGCTTAAGGAGACTTCTTTCTCACTCTCGTTGACTGATTTGCTTAGAGGCTGATGGAGAAGCTGTAAATGAGGACTTCCATCAACAGCACGTCTAATTAAATCATCTGCAGCAAATCATGGACAGAGGGAATTACAAGAGATTATGGCCCAGCACAGCCCCTCTGAACAATGGACTGTAATCTGCCTTAATTCCCCAGCTAATAAAGCAACACAGGGTTTCGAGTCTCAAGGCTGGGGCAGGGGGTATAATTCACAATACCCGACTCGCACCAAAGAATAGACAGAGACAAAATTGTAAGACAGAGGAGACTCAATACTAATTGCATTGTGATCATTCACCACTCAGGGCCTTTTTACAAATTGACATGTAATTGTCTCTGCCCATCTTACTCAAACTGTCACTTCACATCCTCTACTTTTTCTAGGCTACTCTAACTGCAGAGGGTTGAAAAAAGAAATGCCCCAACTATACAACACGTTTAGCTGTCCAGTGACAGTCTTTTTTAAATCTAATCTTTACAGCAGTGTCACTGGTTTGTGGGGTGCTTTCCCTGCTGATCTGCCTAACACTGGGGAGGCCCGGGCTCAGCATTAAGCCTTACTGTAAGCTGGAAACCTTTAAAGACAGCACTTCCCCTTTCATTTACCAGGATGACCGGCAAATCTCTCCTCTCCAGTGATCCTTCCTCTCTCTCTATCTGGTCTGCCAGGCCATTTCTCTTGCACACATAGCACTCCCACAGCCAGCAGGTGTAACAGACTGAGAGGTACATGTCCAACTGCCAAAATTATACAGCAGGTTCAATGCAGTCTCATGAAAATGAATCATCATTAGACATGATCGCTCTATGGGTGTTTGGGTATTGCTGCAGAATGCCTGTCTGCTTATGCCCATAGGGCTTAACTCAATACGTAGTGATGATCTTAGAATAAAAGATCCTCATACAACATCAGGAGGATTCCTTCCTCACTGAGTAGATGGTGCAGGTGCTCATCCAGGATCTTGTCATC
Source organism: Hoplostethus mediterraneus (assembly GCA_034670385.1). Classification (NCBI taxonomy): domain Eukaryota; kingdom Metazoa; phylum Chordata; class Actinopteri; order Trachichthyiformes; family Trachichthyidae; genus Hoplostethus; species Hoplostethus mediterraneus. The sequence continues at coordinate 62,072 of JAXDDW010000266.1, forward strand.
TCGCGCCTGGACTACTGCAACTCCCTCCTTGCTGGTGCCCCGGTCATCAGACCTCTGGAGCTTGTTCAGAAAGCTGCAGCTCATCTGGTGTTCAAACGCCCCAAGTTCTCCCACACAACTACCCTTCTCCGTTCTCTACACTGGCTCCCTGTAGCAGCTCGCATCCAGTTCAAGACCCTGGTGCTAGCCTATAGGGCAGTGAAAGGAACAGCTCCTTCTTACCTCCAGGCTATGGTCAAGCCTTACACCCCCGCCGACCACTTCACTCTGCTGCCTCGAGGCGACCGATTGCTCCGTCGCTCAGAGGCCCTTAGGGCCGATCTACATGGTCACGGCTTCCTCTTAGTACTTGTTTATTTGCTTCTCTTATTTTTCTCATTTGTTTAAATAAAAAGTAGATAGCTAACTTATTGCACTTTTACCTTAACTCTTAGATGCTTATTTAGGAAGGAAATGCACTTATGATTTCTGGTGACTAGTAGTTCTCTTGCCTACCTATGCTGAATGCACTTATTGTAAGTCGGTTTGTAGAAAAGTGTCTGCTAAATGTCTGTAATGTAATGTAATGTAATGTAATGAGTGGGCATGCCTGGAAGCAAAAGAACAAACTAGAGTTGGTGGAAAAAAGAAAATTTGCCAACTTGCTGACAAAAAGAGCCAAGATCTAGAAGGTTAGATTCATTCCATATGAAAACCTCATAAAATCATGCAGATGATACAAAGAAAAACACCTGCAATAAAATAAAAACATGTTAACAGCCATCTTTCACCTGCTTGTTTCCTGTCTTCAATCAAAATGAGTCCATGTTCATGTTGGAAAACATATGGTAAAATGTGGAACTGAATCCTTTGTCCAGAAGGTAAATGTGCAACGGTAAAGATGTAAAAGATTCCTTTGGGAAGCTTAGAGTCTAATGCACAACAGATGTACCAATATACACATCACTTAAAAACGTAAGCATTAGCCAAAGTAATCATCTGAACACAAGATGTCTGATGAACACAGTCCCAACTTTACTTTCTCCAATGAGTGCTCTGGTTTATGTTGTGGAGATGGCATGTGGTTCTGCCAATTTACCAATAGCATGGGCCTAAAGAAACACCCAGCTTGGCCCGGCCCTGCCTCATACATCCCTAGTGGTAGCAGTAACAAGTGCAGCACAAGCTACTGCCTCTCCCTGGATGAGGATATTATGCCTGCACTCCTCTAATAGAACATGACTGTTGTGCCTTTCCCCATGGCTCCATTTCTACATGAACTCAACCTCTCTGCCACACCACCCTGACCGACTGCCAAGCTGGACAAGCTCATTTGTTTGGTGGTGGGGGGTCGAAATGAGGGGGGAAAAGTGTAGCCCTGGGAACCACCTTCCTCAAAAGAATTAGTTAAACTAGGTCCCTGGCATTTAATAAAGCACATACCTTGGGAATGATGAGAAGATTAAGGACAGCACCGAGCAAGGGAGTAAATGAGAGAGAGATGGAGCTGCAAGGGGGAGGGAGAGCAGACTGAGGCAAGCCACACGAGGGATGGCAGCCGTGGGTGCCCTTGAAATTGCCTGACTCATTACTGCAGCAGCAACGGCCATGCATGCTGATGGAAGCTCAGAGAACTCTTGTCTGGGCCCTGACAGTCAGAGAGTGAAAGACAGCCCTATTTTTAATCCCCAGAGGAATACATCAAAGGCTAGCTTGGCCCTCTTATGCTCCCGTTTCAAATACCACTCTGCATTATAGTGGAGCAGATGAGAAAACTGCTAATACATTCTTATGCTTAACCTCCATGGATGGGGTCTGATAAGGAGGGAATAACTACGTTTAAGGATGGCATTGATGGGAAACAACATACAGCTATAACTGGCCACTTTGACTGACAGGACTCGGTGAGCGACTGAGCACTACACCAATAGTTCGACTCTTCGGCAGTGTAGGCTATAATCTAACAGACCAACAGCACAGCACAGCTGCCTGTTGCAATCCCCTCTGCCCAAACCATCCATCTTTAGTCTCTAGAGCAGAGTTAGATGTCCAAATTCAACCCAGTGTGCATGCATAATGACAAGTGGTGCAAAAAGAGGTCCCTGGGGCAACTGGAAATCTGTCTAGCCCGACAAAACGGTGGTCTCACGCAGCCCACTGACAGTCTTGATCATTACAATTAAGGCATAATGGCCACTGTGGCTTCTAGTTTGTCCTCCATGGGGAAGCATATCAAAAGCACAGGACTACATAACCAACTTTAAGCCACAATGATCTGAGAATATGTGCAAAGCATACTCCAGCTGCAATCAGAGTTACAGCAATCAGCCTCTATTTTAGATAGTGCCAGTACTGTGTGTGTGGCATGAATGAGGGTGGGAACGCTAATCTCATCACCATTAACAGTCATTATTTCCTCAAATAATAAAGCACACACTTTACAGGATCAATTATAGGGCTAGGAAGATAGGAACATTTTGGTTTCCTGGTTACATCCTCTTTTAAATGAGTTAAAAGTAAGATTGACAGGTCAAAAAAACAGAAAATCTAACTGATGATTGAAATGATATTTGTTAAGATTTCCAGAGACAATATTTTTCCATAGGGGTAGCTTTTGCTCTTGTATATTGGGTTTGAATGGTGTTCTATGCCATCCAATGCGATGCGTGGAATAAACCCCCTCCTAATCAGAGTGCATTAGTTCCCTCTGAAATCTCTGCTCCCTAAAGCAAATGGCAGAGCTGCAGACAAATCCTCCTCGATCCTACCTTAATGTCCTTTATGTTGAGAAATACACACAAGCAAGCAATTATGTGTTGGGTGTGCACGTCTGCCAGATGTGTGTGCAATCATGCTGCATAAGTACGGGATGCGTTTGTGCATTACAGATTTTACTGCGGTGGCATCCACGGGAGAAACGGATGCAGATCAGCAGGAGGTAAAGCCCTCCCAACAGCAACAAGACTCGGGGCCCGAGGTCAGGGGAGTAACATGCCAGGCTAAGGAGATTACACCCTGCCACAGACCAACCAGAGGCTGCCCTCATCAGTGGCCAGCCAAACACGCTGTCAACACATACTTAAGCCAATGGTGGCATGACATAAGCGGGACCTACTGCGGTACAACCATGTTTATCTGAAGCCCTTGGGAGTGGAGGATGTTTGAGAATATCAAATGTGTTCGTGTTTCATTTTCTCATTATACCTAGCCATTAGACTGGCTGGTTCAGATGTGCGAGTTTTGGTTCATCAAGCGTCTACTGTGGGTGCTAAAACCTGATTTTGTCCTCCGGGAGGCATCGATTATGAACCGCCCTAATCATCCCTGCTCTGCGGTCTGAGGATAGATGGGTAAACAGCAACAGCAAGGTGATGGAGGACATTTCCGTGTCATCCTGCACCGCTAATGGGTGACGTGGCGGGAGGATGATGCAACCCAAAGGCAAGCTCTGCTGAGCAAATTGAAAAGAGGCCATTACCGCTCAGAAATCAGTGTTGGTTTTTTCCGATGAAGAAGTCATGCGTTTTCACAGGACGTTAGGTAATCTCAAAGTGACGGAAGTGTCAGCTCTTTCTACAGAGGAGTGTCCAAAAATCACAGCAATGGAGAGTCATTTGAGGCCAAGAGTGGCAGTGGAGAGAACATATACAGAAAAACAGAAGGCTATACACAGTTCAAGCCAATACTGAAGTCTCAATTCTACACAGATTGGCAAAGCTTTGGTTTTGGCTCCGGGCCTAAAAAACCTGACTACCGTTTCTCCTCATCTATAAACTTTCCCATCCGACAAAAAAACTCAAAACAAAAAACAGGTCTATTTTATAGGCCACCAAGCTGGCACAGCAAGTGTCTCTCTGGCTTCGAAAGTCAAAACACTGAAGCTGATTACTGCACTTTTAACATGTCCATGTTGTCGTTTTGGCACACTGGGTTGAGCATTATCAAGACTCATGCTAAAAATGACATTTGTGCCTGCAGGCACAGCCCTCAGATTTGTTTCCATCTGACACACAGCACCCGTCGGCACACTGAAAAGAAAGGAGAAATAAAAATGAAACTCCAAGAACAAGTTGACCAATATCATACTTGCCCATGGGTTCTGGCCTACAAGGAATTAATTCAGGGAATAGAGTTTACATTCACCATATTTATTTACGTTGTCAAATAACAAATGTGACAAAAAATAATTGTAACACCATCTGTTTCCTCTTTGATGTTTGCCTGGGAAGGATGAGAAGTTACATAAGGAGCTACCCTACTTGTAGATCTAAAAGACAAGTGTGCCAAGTTCATCGTGGGACATGCTTGTTTCAGATGGGGCCTCTGTGTACGCTTCCTCCCTTTTAGTATTGCAGATCTGGGAAGCCTCCAAACCTCCTGCCAGAATACAAAATGCCAGATCACTGCCTTGAAAAGAGCTTCAAGCAGAGAGACAAGACAGTATCCAAGAAAAGAGCAACATCTTGTACTGAGCCTAATTACTTCTGCACCGAGATTACACAGTTTTGACCTTTCTCACGCTTTGATCACAAAACTTGATTTGAAAAAAAGGACAACCTTGGTGTTCAGAGTGATATTAATTATATAGAATACAGCATTCTACGCTGCCGTGTAAGGACATAGCAGCCCCATCCATAGCAGCTTAGCTAGGTTTTTACTTATTTCAAACTAATCATCCTCACAAACACCTCAACAGGACTAACTGGTAAAAAGGAGTGGTAAGGTGGAGGTGTAAAAGGCCAGCTTAATAAATAGTCAAAGGCTGAGGCCATCTTGCTGTTTTTACAGTGTTCTTACAGTAGTAAGAGCATTTTTGAAATTAAGATGAACAGCAACATGATATAAGATTGAACTGTTTAAGTTCTGAACCACCAAAACTATGAATCAGGTAAAAGAAAAGACATGTCCTGTGTGCTGGTCTGATCAGCGGTGGGGGTCTAAGCCCTTCAAAGCCTTCGCTCAGCAGAGTCAGCATCACAGTTGTGTCAAAAATCACCACTTTGGTCGGTTTCTTATCAGAATGTCCACCTTGCTGTCTGCCAAGGAAACTGGGAATCAAATGTTGTGATGTTACACAGTATTAAAACTTTGGTCACAACAGATCTGGAAAATAGCTGCATTGGTAACCGGCAGACGCGAGGGTATAACAGACTACATAAAATTGGACAGGTTTGTATTTCTATGCATACTGGAACAAAGAAAAGAAGAGGATTAGCAGCTTTGTTGCACAATTTTGGGATTTTGCTTCTGTGGGAATGGAATTATCCCAACACTGAGGAGAAGGCAAACATGAAATCATTCCTGTAAATGTGTAAATAACCTTACACAACCTTAATCAAGAAGTCAATAAGTTCATAAGTTCAAAGGCATGATGTCTTCCGATGTAAACGTTAACGGATATTTCCTTGTTTCATTAAATACTATACATCTACTGCTGCACTTAGGTTTCGTTAATTTCAGCGTCAAGAACTCTCAACTGAAACTGACTCACCACACTTCTCCTAATGCCTCTAAAGTGCATTCTGTCAACGTGATCATGATGATGTTATCATTGCGCACTAAACACTTCTAAATCATTTCCAGAATTAATAAATGGGTTAAAATACCCATTTATGCTCATATGGGGTCAGTTTTGCCATTTCTGCCTGTGTGGCGCATGAGCGTAGAAGCCCCACTTTATGAGTGACTCTCTCCTGTCCCTCAGCTACTGTTGAGGTGCCCTTGAGTAAGGAGCTTAACCCCCAACTGCAGCAAATGGTAGAACACTGTGGTTGTACTGGGCAGCTCCCAGATGTGAATGAGTGTAACTGTGTGAATGTTAAGCAGGGTGTATGCATGTTCAGTTGACTTTCCATGGATAAACATAGGTAAAACTTTTTTTTTTTAATGTGCACAGTAACTTCTGGTCCTCGTACTCATTGTACGCTTTATGGTTTGGTCAACTGGCCATCACTAAATCTACGCAGAAAATTTCATTGGTATATTTTGTGTACAAGGCCATGCTGGGCAAACTCCCCTCATATTTATGTAAACACAGACCTCCAGCACTATTCAGCTTCGTTCCACCAGGTGGCTTTCTTACCAGGTTCCAAGGGTCCAAGGGTGCTCCCTGGACTTGGAAAAATCTGCAGAGTATACTACACCTGACTAATTTAGTCTCATTGGAAAAATGTAAAGCCATGTTAAAGGTCCATGTAACTGAGAATTAGAGAATAGTCTTTTCCTTGTGTGCTTGATGTGTGTATTCCCTGTCTGTTGTATTTTTATTTATTTTCATTTTAAACTGTAACTGGCAAACTGTCTTGGCCAGGTCTCCCTCAGAAAAGAGATTTCAATCGCAAGGGACTTCCTGGTTAAATAAAGGTATAATAAAAAAAAAAAAAAAAAACTGACCTGTATCTCTTCATAAGCCTCGTCTATGGTGGTCACCTGGTGCTGCTCATGCAGCGCCGGCTCGTCGCAGAAGAAGCACACCAGGCTTTTGTCGCTGAGGCAGAAGAGCTTGACCTTCTCGTGGTCCTTGCAGGGATAGGAGCTCCTTTGAGCGTTGAGGATGGCGTCCAGCGGGAAGGCCGAGTAGCGCTCCACAATGTTGGACAACTTGAGACTCGGGGAGAGGAGTGGATCGGCGAAGGTTCTCCGGCACTCTGGACAGTCCCGCGCTCCGTGAGGCTCCTGTCTGCTCCAGTGTTCAGTAATGCACTTCCGGCAGAAGTAGTGCTCGCAACCAAAGCTGACAGGGTCCTGGTAGATGCTCAGGCAAATGGAACAAAGGAGCTCGTCCTTCAGACAGCAAGCCATTTGCAAAAACAGAGACTGAGCTGCATCTAAGAGGACAATGTTCTGGAGCAGAATATACTTGGTTTTATCTTCAGTTTAGGATCACTTCAGTTCTCAGTCTGCAAGGAGCTCACTGCCATGTGGGTGTTGAGTAACAGATCATGAACTGCTTCAGAATCTTGGGATTTATCTCTCTGTTGGGAATAAGACAAAATGCACTTTATTTATCTCCCAGAGGGAAAATTGTTATAGTAGTATGGTAAAGAATAATAAGCTGTCCATCATCCCATTCAACTAGTGGATAGTAGCAGCGCCTAGTGAGGAGTGTACAACATTTATAACATTAAGAAATCATTCACTGAGGTTACTTTTTGAACCTTGAAGTTGCATATTAACAAAATAAGGAGTTCAATGACTCCAATCTTACTAATACAGATTTCAGTTTCACACCTGGCTGTCACTTCACACTAACAAGAGCTAGCCCTCGGTTTGAACGTTCTTCTGCTCAAGAGGTGAGCTCGAGCGTTGCTGCCTGGCCAAATCACCTTAAATCAATAACACCATGTAACGCTAAATAACAAGGGATATCGGACAACATGTAAAACATGCGCCGGTTGCGCCTGTGATTCTCATTCATTTAGCAATACAATTAAACTACTTTTCTGCCATTTGTTTGGCAAATACCAGAGAACAGAACCCCGCAATCCAGTTTTACCTGGTTGTCATAGTGCTCTCTGACCAAAAACACACCTGAATATCACAATAAAACACTGTTTATGTAACGCAGCACAGGGAATTAAAATACGTTTGCGTGTATCAAAGTGCTACTCCACCTTGGTATTTCCCCTTTTAGCATACAGAAGGATTTGTCTCCACCGACCCACAGCCTCAGGAAAACACCTGCAGCAATATTGTCACTGCTGCTGTGCTCCCTCACCGCCGCTGACAAGATTACTTGAATCCCTGTGAGGACTATTTCAAGCGGCGAGCCGAGGTTTCTTTTACCATCTATCGCAGCACTGCCGAGCTAACATCTGTGCTGCAGCTTGGCTTGTTTGCCTTATTTAATTGGCTCGCTCCACCTTGCTGGCTAGCTGGACCTGTAAACATAACCGAAACAGTACCACGACACCACAACGGTAGGGAGATGTGAGAGACGGGGCGAAAAGGGAATACCGATGCCTGTGTAAATACTTAAAAGGTGAACGCAGGGGGAGCTAACTGGCTAGCTCGCCGGCACAATGGATTTGCGGGTAGCTTAAGGTGACAATTCGCAAACGGTCGAAGAGATAACAAAACATAAAACAGAGGAAACTCACCAGCTCTCCAACACCGACAACGGCAGCTGCTGCGCGAGTCCCTTTCAGGAAGGAATACAACGCACAGCGGTAACAGAAGAAACCACCTGTACGAGCGATGGGTGTTTCCCTGAAATACATTTACAAATATTTGCTAGGACGGTGACAGGTGAAGGAAATATGATGCAAATACATTTAGTTACACTTTATGTTCGCCATAGAGACGTAAATGGCTGAATAAGTATTTACGAAGCAGAAAATATTGAACATATGAGAACGTCGTCCCCCTAATAATAGAATGGCGCAGACTTCCTCTGCCCTCCCTCACACCCCCTCCCAGCTGATGAGTCCCAGCTTGAGTTCTACGCTAGTAACATCTCTGGCGGCCTCAACTGTAAGAAATACACCGAATTGCACCGATTGCAACTTTATCTGATTAAAGAAACGATGTAACTTGATTAAGCAATCTATGAATCAATACAAAATTGGACGAAAATTGTCGATCACACACACATTTCTTGCCAGCTAACAGCCAAAGCGAGAGGCTGGCATTAACCGTTGTGTCCATCTTCAACCGGTAGGGGGCAGGAGCGTTCACAGAAAGAACTGCAGGTCTGCCTAAACCGAAACCAATTATATTTGTGTGTGTGTGTGTGTGTGTGTGTGTGTGTGTGTGTGTGTGTGTGGGGGGGGGGGGGGGGGTGTTGTGTTGTCTCCTCTCCAGGAAAAACATGTTAGATGGCGAGCAGCGATGTCTCAGTTTACCTATCTTTTTAATTGTGGAATAGTTTACCCACCTTGTGTGTCTGACACAAATGATGAAAATTCATACTAGGAAGTAGTATAAACAGGATCTAATTCATGCACGCGTGGGAGAGGGGAAATGCACGATCTAATGTTCTTTTCTGAAAATGTAATTAAGTTTCGTTTTTGCCTTCTGATGATTACGACTGAAGGTCAAAGCTCACCCACCTTTTTATTATGTGGTCTTGGTGGTGGCATATGTCTGTCTGTCTGTGTAGACACCCAAATTCATGATAGGAACTATAAACTTACACCACAGGTACCCCCTATAGAGTAGATCTAATGAGTATAATGGTCTGGTTAGATCTTCAAGCACCTTTCTGCAGACAGAGTTCAAGAATACGTCCCATATGTTATGTGAATAGAAGTATAAGTGCTTATTAATGACTTAACTAGCATCATGTTTTGTTTAATATATCATGGTGGCTATGGCTGGACATTAGGCAGCTCAAGTCCCTCTTGTTTACCACTACATCACAAATGGCAACACAATATTCACATTTTTATATACAGTAAATATACATATCAAACAAAGTGGCAGTTAATGAAATAGGTAAATAAAAAGTATAACCTTATGACAATGCTGCTGTCTTCGTAAAAATATGACCCCCACAGGAGTGCTTTTTTCAGTCAGTTAAATTCAGTCAGATAAAAGCCAATTTGTTTTTTTCTTCATCCATTGCAACTGACACTCTCCTGCACAGCCATCAGCGACGGCTTGCCGGCCTCTTGCTGTGGCGTGCTGAAGCTCTCCTCTTCCTGTCCTACGGGCAGGTCTGGGTCCGTCTGGACTGAGTCTGTGGGGATGATGGGCGGCGTCCCAAGAGACCCATTTCCTATGAGTAAGGTGATGCTGACATTGACATGGGAGGGACTGACGGCCACAGGATTGATGAGCTGGGGGCTGGTGGGCTGAGAGGGACTTTGAGGAGAGATGTTCGGCTGCGAGCTGATGGGCTCAGTATTGGTAAGTAAGGGCATGGGCTCCGACAGAGCAGAGTGTGGGTTATGGACGGCTATGGTGGATTGGAGAGGGCCTATGGACTCACACTCCTGGCTGCTGCACTCCTCCATCCTTACTAAAGTTTCAGCATTGTTCATAGACTGACTGAGGCTGCCGCAGGCTTCCCCTGCTTCCAAAAGACACTGTTGTTCTGGGGAGTTGATCGTGAATGATGTGAGCTGAGTGTCTGCTGAATAATCCTGATTGGTCTGCAGTAGAAAAGAATGGAAAGTTATATTCTGTGTATTATGATATATGTGCAGAACGATGTTCAAATATAGTGAACATTACCCAGTCTAACCAACCCAAACTCACATTATCATCCCTCTCGCAATTTCCGTTTGTATCCGTTTTAGGATCAAATCTCTCAGCCTCTGGATAAGAAAGCACAGTGACCATACAGGAGCAGTGAGTAAGATAATGGAAATATCAAATATCCAGTAAACTGATAAAATTAGGTTTAATAAATTACCTTTTTGCAGGCTAACTTTACCTTTCTTCTGAATTGCTTTACATCGAACCAGCAGAACCAACATAATAATGAACAGCAGAAGGAGTCCAATGACACTGGTAATGACTGCAACTAATCGGTAGGTAAACACACACAGAGGCAGAGAGGCAGAGATAATAATGTTAAAACATTGATGAGACCTCACAGCTTCCTCATTAGGACTTACAAACACTGAATCAATTCCCTTACCTGGTTTAATGTCAGTGATTTGTGGGTTGAGCTTGGGCCTTGAAACAAGTGATTTGGGAGACAATGTGGAAACAAGTGAATAGGGAGACAACGTGGAGTCGAAGGTTGAGGTCGTCACTGGACTTGCAGTCGTGGGCAGACTAGTCAGAGCCTCAATTGTTGTGCTTTGAGGCAGTATGGTATGTGAGAGAGTCACGGCCTCACACACAGTGTCTGAGGTAGCATTGCCCTTTTCCACAACAGCCCTTCCCTCACAGCTAGAGAGAGAGAGAGAGAGAGAGAGAGAGAGAGGGGTCAAGGATCTGAGATCATGCAGCCAACGTACCTGTATACCTATGTGACTGTGCGCCACTCACTTTGTATGAGGTCGACAGGAGTCAGTGAAGGATGATGTATTAGAGAACGTCCCATCAGGGCATGGTGCACACTTCACATTTGAGTCTGCCTTCCCTGAAAACCAAACCCAAATTAACTTTAGGTATAGTAAAAATATAGTCTAAAATATAGTCTATCAAAATATAGTCTATCGTCAGCTTCAATCCAACCCGGTCAGTATTGGCCTTCAACAACCCAAATTAGAGTATATTATTCACACATTGGTAATTTGCAGTGAAGTCATACACATAGGCTTTTTCCACATATGCTAAGAAGACACTTAGGAACATAGCAAGCACTGTACCTGGTATAGAGACCCCATAACCAGGCTTGCAGAGCAAGTATCTCTTGCAATCTGTACAGGACGGGTTATCAAATCCGATAATGCAGTACATTCCTGCCTGGCACACACATATGGATTTGATGCTACCAGAGCAGCTCTGGGCTTCTCGCAGACCTTTGCCTGGTCATAAATAAAAATCATGTTTCACACACAAGGAATGTATGACCAAAAAAAACAACATTCATTATGAGATGGGGATTTACTGTAACCTCAGCCACCTACTTGTTTTACACTTGACACAGGAAAAGCAGTTTGGAGAGTAGTTCCAGCTCTCAATATACAGGCCCCTCGGACATGGTTCACACTCACTGTCGGTAGTGTTAGTGCATTCCTTTTTCAGCCGATGTCCTGGAATTACAAATACATGAAGAAATCCACAATTTATTCACTTAAAATGTATTTTTACTATCAGGCACCTCCAAAATCAGTGGCGGCTGGCCAGCAGAGGGCGCTGGGACACCACCCTACCTCTCCCCAGACCTCATAAAAAAAACAAAAAACATTTAAAACATTTTAACAGGGTAAATATTATATAGTTAATGAGTAAAATGTATAATCTGCAATAAAATGTAGATTCAAATTGTATACGTTGTAGACAGTTTCTGATAGGTCATATAACAGTTACTGATGGGTTGTATATTTCCAGCCTGGGGCGTTGGGATGTTTGCTTGACTCTTGTTCTAAACTGTACATGCACAGTTAACTCCTCTTCAATAAGAGATAGGAGCCTGGAGGTGCGCCTGGTACCACCTGGCAGGGTTTATCTGAATGCTGCTGATTTACTTGATGGCAACAAAGAGCGTGTTGCTCGCGGTGGATATGACATAACGCGCTATTTGACTCTAAGCTTCTCCACTCACACTCCACGAGTGTGAGTGGAGAAGCTTAGAGTCAAATTGCTTGGACCCGATCAGCCTGATGTTGTGATGCAGCAGCAATTCAAAGACAGAAGAAAACAATAAATATAGCCAATGCTATATTTATTAAGTGAAATGAAGGCCACTATCCAAAATGTTTTCACTAACCAAAAAAATAAAACTAGTTGATTTTCTGATTATTTTTCATGTATGTTACCATGCATTTGCCCTGGTTTGGCTTTGTTCCAGGGTTAACATATAACATTTTCCCTCACGTGGGACACTATTCTGGTTCATTACAGATATCAGTTACAATATAAAAATTAAAAAAAAAACGGGGACGTGGTGTTCGCAGGACGTTGACAACATACAGCACAGCACTGCTCTACTTTCTTTTTATAAAGTAGTGCATAGGTCACATACATGTATCTCATGTGTGGAAAGGATTTTGTGGAGTAATTTCAACAGAAAATAAACCTCACAAACATTTCCACCCATGAGCATGTACCAGTTATTTTGGATACTATTGGAATCTAATGATGATCTAATGATGATCTAATGATGATCTAATAATGTGGTGAGTGTTTTCATGATCTTGAACCTCAATCAAATTGTCACCTTAACTCACTTTCCTTTTACCATGCACTGAAAGCGCTACGTCTTTCAGCTGCGTGCCAGTAACCTCACAAGCCCTTGGTATTCACAGCCCGACACTTACCAGGGGGGCACTTGCTGCAGCACAAGTTAGAGCCATCATCTAATGCATAGTGTGCTTTGGGGTTGAGACAGCCTCCATTTGAGTCTGCCTGGTATGGCAGAGAGTGCACCTAGTAGAGAAGAGAGACTGTCATTAGGAGCAACTCATCTGGAGCACTTCAGATGAAGCTAGTGGAAGTGACTTTTCCCGTAACCCTCTGAGACACACACACACACACACACACACACACACACACACACACACAAGCACCAATAGGTATTCACTTGTGCGTCACGTGCAGAACACTTGACACTTGCAAGAATGCCCTCTGATGACATGCAAAAGGTATATTTGCTGACAACTGCAGCACATTTCTCGTACAACAGGAAATGGTGGCGGCAGCTAAGGAGTGCAACAAAAAGCCCTTTGTCTGTAGGAGTATCTGAATTCTTGTGCGTGTGGTCTGACCACCTGCAGGGTCTGATGGTACAGATACACTTTGGCCAAGCTTGACGCAACCATCCAGAAGACCCACTGGAAGAACATCCTGTTATTCCCTGTTACCCTGGCCACATGCCCAAACAAACACAGCATTTCTCTCTAATTGAGAGGTAGACAGGAAATAGTGAAACACAAGGATAAGTAAAAAGTGCTTCTGTGCGGTTTCATACTTGGTTATGACATATTCTGAAACTGCTTAGATGCCATGTAAGTGAAAATTATTATCCCTACAGTTTGACCACACCCCTGTTAGTAGTTTACAGTACATCTTTCTGTATAACATTATCACCCATGGGGCAAAATTGTTTTTGTTACAGAAACATGAGTTTATTTTTTAAAAGCTACTGAGAAATGGTCAAAGTGTTTTTTGCTCTTCTAACAAAGTAATTTAGACTGTGTTCCCAAGCCTCTATAAATATTTACCCTGAGACACAGAGAGAGAAAGAGACAGAGAGAGAGAAAGAGAGAGAAAGAGAGAGAAAGGGAAAGAGAAAGAAAGAGAGAATGCTGAATGGAATGAATGAATGAATTATAATTATTTGTAGTTTGGTGCTTTTTTCTTCATGATCTGAACCCTACAGCTGAAATCCCAAAACTAAATCTCAGTTGGCAGAACAAATAATGTGAGTAATGGATGAGATCTCATTACAAAAAGATCTTTGTCATCATCAGAGTTTGTCTAATGTTTAATGTAATGTAAAAAGTATTTGTTCTACTACTGAGAAACACGTTTGAAGATAAAGTGCACTTTGATTAAAGTATTATGACACACACCTCATGTAACTTAAAATATCGCGTATATGATTAACGCCTGCGAGATAAATTCAATTGTGCGTTTAAATTCATATTATCTGGATTCAGTAATCAGAATAAATGAAAGTGAAATTAACTACTCACATTGCGTTTTAAGCAATGCAGTCCGTAAAGTATTGGTTACAGATTTTAAGTAAGTAATCTGTAACATGACAACATGACAACAATCTTATCCTGATTGAAGTCGATGTGTTTTATCCAGCTGCGCATCCTGCTCCTGGTCAAAACTACACACACTCAGACACGGCGACGGCCTACCTTGGCTGTTCTGGCGTTCAGCAAAATTGCGAACAGTACAATTGCGTCCTTCATTGCTTCGTTAAAGCAAATCATAGACAAGGGCTAGTGTGTACGGGTTCATGTTATAAAGGCGGGTTACAGTGCGCGCTCTGGACCGATTTCCTTGAACTGAGAAGGGTGTTTCGAGACAGGAAACAACCTAACAGGCGCTAACCTTTATCCATTGGTCTGAGGGCAGGAGCCTGATATGGACACCAGGACATGTCCAGGGTCTGAATTAGCCCTTTTAAACCGCTGGGCCAATCAGAGGCAAGCCTCCTTCCTAATCAATCACACAATCCACGCGGCCAATAACCTGTTATTGATAAGTTGAGGCAAGCTTTCAAACGATGTGAAGTGATAAGAAACACTGTCTTTATTTGTATTGTGATTAAGGAGACCGTCTGTAGCTAACAATGTCCTGTGTGTGTGTCTTTCAGACCTGATCTTATATATTGATTAATTTGAACGTGGGCCTCCAGCACAGTTCTTATATCCAAATAGAACCACAGTTATTATAGTAACTACAATTTAATATCCACGTCTACTTGTTTTTTCTTCCATTAACTGTACTCGTTTCGTCTTATGATTATATCTCTTCGCGGTATTGTTTACAGTGCAAGACGCGCCTTGAGTCAGCAAGTGTTGTTGCTCAGCCTGACTCGGCGCCCCTGCGCGTCCCTGCGCTTTCCTGCACGAGGCGGTGACATTTCGCAATAAAGTTCCCCCTCCCACATCCTCAACATGTTGCTGCTGCTCAGGTAAAGCGCTGTCATGGCTCTCACTGACACTGTAGTAGTCGTCGCGAGGTTTATCTACTGCACTGTACTTTGTTGTTGTATACATGTTAAGATATGTAGTTTTGAGGCTTTCACTGGAAATGTTGTCCATAGTGTGTGACTGACAAATACAAATAGTTTTAAGGCAGCGTGCACGGTATTCGGTTTTCACTCTATATGGAAATGCTTTGATAAATGTCCCTGGCAGTTACCTGAAAAGTTCAACTAAGCCTCCTCACCGAAATTGATCACAGCTAATGATTGATTGGGACTTCATATCTACACAGATTACTGTCAGTGGAGTTTGGAGTTTGAAACTAAATGCCATCACTGCGACTTTGCATTACACAAGCTATCTAATAACACAGGTATCGGGGCAGAACATCCATCTTGATGTCTCAAAGACAGTGGTGAACCGAACACCAGTGTTTCCTTTTTTTGAGGTCAAATCCAACACAGTAAGACAAAACCTCAAATCAAAACTCACTGATTGTGCAATCAGGCCATCAGGGACGGAAGGAAGCATCTAGCTCCATGAATCAGCACTAAATAAAACAGGAACTTTAATCAAGTGATTTCACAGTAGAATTACATTTTAATATTGGCCTTGTTAGTTGATGATTCAATACGCACCACAGTGCATTGTATACAGTCAATGCTAGCCTGCTTCATTGCGTAATGCAGCCTATAAGATACAATGCACAGAGAGGAATTGGTTAAAACCAGTCTGGTTCGTGGCTTGCCTCTGTTTCAGTGTGACGGGTGGGTGGGTGGGTGGGGCAGCTACAGTATTTGGCATTAAGTGCCGTACGTGGTTATGGTTTCCTGTGAATTCTAACAGTGCAACACCCTCTCATCCGGCTTTCACATTTTTGGTCCTGCAGTGTGGGAGCTTTAAAAGGAACTTCAAATCAGGAAGTACTGTATGTGTCAACATGGGAGCCAAGTCAACAACTGGAAATGTGAGCTAGGGTGAGACATTACTCAATATCACTTCCTAAAAGCGATACAATTGACTCAAAACTACACAGCAGATTGACCGTCATGATGCATTTCTCACACAGTGGATACTGCAGCTGCCATGTCTTCTGCTGACCTTGGGCCTTTCCACAACAGTTTATATTTTGTGGAAAGGCCCACAGTTTATATTTTAGTATCACTAAAATGAACAACATGGAGTTAATAGATGCAACGCTGCTCCATCTTGTGCACTATTTTCATCTCACCAAACATGTCTTTACTCACATCAAGTATAAAAACGTTGAGGGTCTGAATTAGCCCCTTTAAAAGGCCCCTGTGCTCTTATATAAAAACAAAACATTCTAATAAAATAAAATTCTCTTGTTTCATATAATATTTGACACTTTGAAAGAGGTGATGTTCAATCAACATCATATATTGAGTCCAGTGACTGAAACATGTAGACAATGTCTTGCAAATCTAATTTAGAAATTTCAAAATCCAACATTTTCCCACATATTGAAATAAAATATACGCAAAGTCAAGAAATAATGATCCTTAACAGGAATACAGACAGGAGGTTGTTTTGGTGGCTCTCCTAGGAGTTACAATGATCAACCATCAGCAGGTTCCCAGTGGCGTGTCAGCATACGGGGTAGGAAGAGGTACATCGTTGTTTTCTGGGAGAAAGGTGCTGGAAGTGGTGGCGAGCCAAGCGGGACACGTTGAGGATCTGGCCAGAACGCCGGCGGCCAGACACTCTGGACACGGAGAGATCCTGAAAAATAATAAACAACATATCAGCACTTCCAGACTCAACGCTGATCCTTTTGTTTGTCTCTTCTTGCTGTGACGCCGCAAATTCAATCACACTGCTGTTCCTTTTTTCCCGCGAGCAGCATTATTATACTACGGTGCCGTCCTCTGGTTCACAGTAATGTTTTTGAGCCTGCGGTGTCCTACCAGCTGCTCCTGGTTCTCTGACTGTGCCGAGATGAGCCTGGTGGAGGTCTTGGTGTCCAGACTGCTCTGTAGATCCAGGCTGCTGGGCTGTGGCAGGCTGCTCTGGCCTGTATTCGACCAGCCTGACAGACAGTGCTAGACAACATCGAAAACGGCGCGCCGTGAGATCAAAAGGAATGAAACCTACAGTTTATTGACAAAACCTACTATGTGAAGTGAAACAGAGATAACACAACACGCAAAAGGTCACAGATGGAAAGTGTCACGATGAATTTGACTCTCAACTCCGATGTCAATATTAAGGCATCGTGACACTTTCCACCTGTGACCTTTAGTGCAGCAGGGTTTTCTCATTCAGACACACTGGTCACGCTCACCGACGGTAAACCCAAACTGTCGGAGGGGTCAAAACTGCATCGCCGATGGGCTTTGTGCTTGTAAGCGGGCAAGAGGGTGGAGCGAGGAATGCTGACCCTGAGGAATAAATGACGAAACGAAAAAGATCATGAGGGAACATGCACGTTAAAGTAACGACCATGATGACAACTGGTGGACGATTGGTGCGCAACTTGAAAGGATCACATCGCAGCAGCATCAGAGACATACAACTGCTAAGTGCACAGAGTGAGGCATCAAGTGGGGAAGTGCAGCTGCAGATTGATTTCTGCATTTTAGCTTGACAGAAATAAAACAATACCACAAACTGATGTTGCAGTTTCCTGAAGAGTCTCATGAACGCTCTTGAATGATGTTTAATAGTGAATAGTGAGGGCTGCTGGTTGAGACTTAGTATGCTGCGTTTTGAAAAGTGCTGATACAAATAAAGATTCTTATTATTCTTATTATTGTTATTCTAAGATTTGTTTATGCTGATACTATTCAGTGGAAATCTAATACCTTTAAGACCATTTTAAAGCCAGTTAAATTGAAATATTAGACCAATTTTGCCACTGAAATGAATGCGAAAATGAGTATATAGGTCTGTGTGACTGGACAACAGCATTTTTAAGACCTATAAAGCTGAATGTAAGACATTAAGGTTGTATTTTGTATTTGTGTTTTCAAGGAGTTGAAGCCTTGAATTTAGATAGTCATATCGACATTTGAAGCACATAATGTAGACAATAACACGTGAACAGGCAGGAAAAAAGGCTAATTAACTGGAGCAGGGTCACATCCAAGAGCTGTGGACTTCTGTATTGATCTGACAGGCATGTAGCATGCACGTTATATCAAAGAAAAAAGGGTGTTCATAGGTATCCAGGAAATGCAGTTAAATGTGGTTTGAAGAGCAATCAGCACATGCCTGAACATCATCATCACCTGATAGAAGCTGGTTCAGCAGGGGTGTGAGGGTGGGCGGATTTGGGCTTTTTGCACACAGGGCAGCACTCCTGAGAATGAAGTGGGATTGGGAACAGTCTGCTGTTAATCCTGTAAGAGAATGTACCTGGACAAGAGGAGAGCGGGCAGAGAGGGCAATTACTTAAGTTGTTGAAAGAAGGAAATAACGAGAATAGGCTCTTCAGTTAAATTAGCCCTCTTACACTGATGAGTGTCCATGTCGGCCTCTGGGCCATCCTCATCTGCTAGCAGTGGCGGGACTGAATGGTTCTCCTCAGAAAATCTATGAGAGAGCCAATTAATAGCCATTTAGTGAAGCCATCGTCAATCACAGGTAGGCTTGGCACACATAATCAGTCGCAAGAACAACCCGAGTGAGAAGCGCTCACCCCCGCTTGCTGGCTGTGGACACATTCGTCTTTATTGACTGATCGGAACGTGCGCAGGTCATTAAAGAACTCCTCCGAGCGCTCGATCAAGGAGCTCTCCACATCCAGGATCCCTTAGAGGGGAGATATGTGTTTGTTAGATATGTGTGTAAATGAGAGTGAGAGTGAGAGAGAGAGAGAGGGAGAGAGAGAGAGAGCGCAATGATGAGTACCTGCTATCCAGTCATATCCAAGTAAGGGCTGCAAGCGATGCCTATCTGAGGCAGACATCTCTTCCTGTTCGTTGGACTGAAATGTGACGCCACTCCCCACCTCCCGCTGCAAATACATAAATAGTATGAGTGATCGATGTATTCCCATGCAGTTCATATGAGCAGCAAAGGCCACATTTTCAGTGGCTACAAAGAGAGAGAGGCGTTTTCATGTTTTAAGCACCATCTAGTGGTAAACACGTACACAAGGCCCCTGTAATTCTGTTTGCAGTGCAGGGTCAGGGAACTAAGCTGTTTATGATACTCTACCTTGACACCGTACAACAAATAAAATGAAATGAACTTTATTTGAAAATCGAAAGTTCATTTCATTTCATTTATTGTTAAACAAAAAACGAGAGATTTTCCTGTGTTCCTTTTGCTCACCAGCTCCTTGCCCCTGGCCTTGCTACCGGGTTTTCTTGTGTCCTGTGGTCTGTTAGGGACTGCAGGACTTCTGCTGTCGCCCTTGAAGAGTTCTGATGACAAGGTGTGATCAGCAGTTCCACGTCTGTGTTTGGAGGTCAACGAAGCTGCGGAAATAGTCAGTCTCTCTTGTGTATCTGGTGGGGACAGAGAGAGAGGAAGTGTTTCTGGATTCATTTCTCAGGTGCAGTTACACCACAGGGGCTAAATGAGGAACTTCACCTGAGACCTTTTTGGATCTCAGTTGACTGACTTTTTTTCTTTCCTTCTTTTTTTTAAATGGCTCCATTCCATTTAGAATGCCTTTTCCATTGGTTTTATTTTTTCCCAATTTTCTATTTCGGTCCATTTCTTTTCCAACACAAACCTTCTTCAAAATAATTGATTTTCACGGTTCTCGTAATTTTTTAATCATTTCAATTTATGATACTGTAAAATTAGGCCCGATTATCTTTTGCTGTAATGATTCATACACTGCAAAACTTTGGGGTTGTGAGTCTAGCTTCTACCGTTTCCTTGTATCCAGAGATCAGCAATATGGTTAGCAAATATTTAGAGGTGTATGCATTGCTATTGATGATACTCAGTAGTCTGTACGTTGTGAAAATAAATACTTTTTAAAAAGATGCTTTCCCTGTCTACTTATACAGACAGTCAGTGAGGAACAAAGAACAATATCATGCCAAAATCTGCGCCACGGCTTGACTCACCATCACCTCTTGATTGGACTTCGGAATGAATTTCAAAAGTTTCACTGTCAGCAAAAGACACAGCAGGTTTGTTGAGGGCTGCTCTCGCTGGACCACGATTTCCATCCATTAGGGTCTCCATCTCCGCAGGGTTTCCATCCGTTAGGGCCTCCATCTCGGCAGGGTTTCCATCCGTTAGGGTCTCCATCTCCGCAGGGTTTCCATCCTCCCTGGCCTCGGCTTCACTCTCTGTGCGGCTTTGGGCGCAGCTTAGATGCTGCAGTCTTTCCGTTTGCTGCCTCAACTGCTTCAGTAAATCCTTGTTCCGCTCGCGCAAAACACTCAGTCGATCGGCGGAGAGCATTTTTACGTTTATTTATTTAATCACACTCCACTAAAACAATTGTTTTGGGATCGACAGTTTCAGGTACTTCGTCGTTTAAAAGTTGACTTCGCCACCTCCATAACAACGCGTTGACAACAATGATTTGATTGGCTACAAACCGCTTACCCATAATGCCACGTGTTTTTTAAAGCAACAGGCACACACTATGTAGCTTTAGCTGCAGGGCATGGTATTGAACAACAGGGGGTGCCATTGACTTTATTTGATTTGACTTTTAATATTACTGTTTAATTAACTATTTTGAAGATAAGAGAACCGTTATAAAATCATGTAAAATGGGTGACAACAAAATCATTACATAACCATACATTCACATATGTTGATCTATCTAGTCAACAAATCCCCCAGAGAACTACCTGCAGCTCAGTGTCAGTAAGATGAAGGAGCTTTTAGTAGATTTTTGACAGAGCAAGAAGAAGCGGAGCCCTGCCACCATCCAGGGTGAGGAGGTGGAGATGGTGCAGTCCTGCCTGGAGGTGCACATCAACAACCAACTGCACTGGTCTGACAACACAGAGGCACTGGGCAATTGTTATTGCAGGGTGCTTGAAGGTCCTGAAAAAGTCTTAAAATGTCTTAAATCATATTATCTAAACTCAAGGCCTTAATGGTCTTGAATACAGTTACATGTGTTGAATTTAATTTGTTTTTCTTGCTTTTCTTCCATTCAGAAATTAGCCCAGTCATGCAGACCATATTCTCATAGTTCTACAGTTCTTTTCATTTTCATTTTCTTTTTCTAATTGGAATTAAAAAGGTCTTACAAAGTCTTTAATTGAAGTTGATGAAACCTGCAGACACCCTGTCTTGAGGAGGCTCAGGTCTTCCCAGGTATGCAGCAGACTGGCCAGCACATTGTTTTCTTTGTGGTGGTCTGCTGGGGAGGCAGCACCAAGGTGGGGGAGGCAGGCAGGATAAAGATGCTGATGAAAAAGGCTGGCTCTGTTGTTGAGCCTAGACATGCTGGAGGCAGTAGCAGAGGGGAGGATGAGGACTAAACTGAACTCCATCCTAGACGACAACTCCCACCTCCTCTATGGTGACCTGCAGCATCATCAGCCTCCGTCTCATCCCCCCTTAGTGGCAAAATCGTTTGTGCTGACAGTCACCAGCCTGTGCAATGCTTTTGCTATATTCTGTTTTCTTTGCTGTATCATATTACTATTTGACTGCTGCAATGACCCAGTTTCACCATCATCTATGGCTAATGGTTCCCAAAGTGAACCTCCTCCTCGATGGGGTTCCAGGGGATCCCCAGCAAAAGGAAGAATAGTTTAATTTCACTATTATTTCAGCCATTTGAAGTTTGGACAGTAAGAGAATGACAGAGGAATGCCTATTTTGATCATAGGGTTCACTCTCCCCACCTGCAGTATAACCAGTTGTCTAGTTCTGTACAAAATTGTTAGCAACTATAGAAATCTTCTCAGATTACATGGAACAGTACATAAGAAAACCTCTGATTGAATGGGGGCCTGTGGCTTAATGTGTGTCTATATGGGAGACATGAAAATGGTTGGGAACCCCTGGCCTCAACTGTTAGAATTTGGCAGCAAAATAATGAATGTGTAATTAAATGTGCCTGTTTCAGGCACACTGGGGCAACAATTATACAGAAATAACTGAAAGGGCTGCACTGGTGTGATCGTAGATCTGTGAGTAATATGCACCAGGGTGAGCCCAAAGCAACATAACATAACCCTGAAACAACACTGGGTGGAAACAACACTGGGCCACTCTGGTTTGCACACTCTCATAGTGATGCAGTGTATTAATACCAATAGATGTTTCACATGGAGGTGTCCATGACCTGATGACCTCTGTTACACTTTATTACAAGCATACATTGTCAGCCAAATGTATGTGATGGAGATTCTGTGTGGTTGCAGTTATCGACTGAATGTTGTTGTGGTTGTTGATGGTTTTAGCCAAGTCAACAACTCATTTTCCTTCCAACCAGTGGTTGTATTTTGTACGTGGAGATATCTGTATGTGTTCATGCTCTGCTGTGTGGCTTGGTGAGATTAGTTTATTTACATTAAACCTGTCCATCCGTGGTGGCACTAATCACAGTGCTGCAGGTGGCAGAGGGTCGGAGCCACAGTGATATGCACGGTCCCCTGTGGAGTGAATGGTGTGGAACTGCGTGGGCGAGCAGCAGCTTTGTATTCCAGTCACGGCTCGTTTGCATTGAGAGGTGTCCAAGCCAGTCCGGTGTGATTAGTTGACCACAGTAGTGTGGAGTTGCACCCCATTATCATTAAACGGTGCCAGTCGTGAAGTCATATACTCCTCCCTCCCCGTAATTACTCTCCCACTGTTGGGCTCCGAGCAATTACTGCCTGCTGCCGGGATGCTTCATCCTTCATTAGGCACGGATGACAGACGCCACAACAACAAAAACAAAAAAAAGGAATTACTCCAGGTTTACAAACATGTCATTATCAGCTGTTTAGCAGAAAATTGACCCTGTGTTAAAAAGTAAAGGTTTACTTTTCATGTCATTATAGTGTATTTATCACTGGAGCATGGGTCCCTGTAGCAGGGACAGTAGTTTTGGGGAATAGCCAGGTGTTGATCCGGAGAAAACCTGAGCACCGGTTGGTTGATGAACATCTTTCTATTCTTCTTGATCCTTTGATAACCTGTAGAGGGGGACATGTCACTTTGGAAAACATTATTTAGGACGGGACACAGTAGCCATCTAATGGTACAAGGCCCTCATTACAGAGGACAAGACACCAAATTACACAGGACAAAGTACTGCACAGACCAGGACACAACATGATCTAACCCCTGCTGATGCTTTGCCAGATCCAGCATACAAACCTATAATAATAATAACAATAATAATAAGTGAAGAGCTATGTTTAAATCATACTTTTAGCATAGATCGTCCAAAAATAGAGCTAGGATTATCAGGAGCCATGGCACAGCTAGTCAGATAATGTCTGCATGCTGAAACTGACAGCGCTGAGTTTTCCATCAGGGAGGTGATGCATTAACTTGAAGCAACTCAGGTGTTGCCAATCTCCAACAGAAAATCATGTTATAGAGGGTGTTGTGTTAAACCATGTAGTGAAACAGCAGGATGAGATTGTGTTTCTTTATAAAAATACAAATCTTCTGTCATTTAAGGTCTGGATCTACACTACTGGTCTCAGGCCAGGTTACCTCAGACATACCATTTAGTGTTTCTGCTCCCTATTTGTTGAACGCATTTCAGGACTCACTCAAGTTGACATCGCTGGTAGCTGATTTATTAGAGGAGGAATATACATGCACTTGCAGAGTGTATGTGCATGTATGTTTATGTGTGTGTGTGTGTGTGTGTGTGTGTGTGTGTGTGTGTGTGTGTGTGTGTGTGTGTGTGTGTGTGTGTGTGTGTATATGTATATCTATTTTATATTTGGTTATTTATTTATCATGTCTGCATGTACATCTTATATATCTCTGTATATTTTACTTGGTGTCTATTTTTATCACCGTATGGAGGGGCTCCTCTGAAGAAGACCTCAGGCTCAGTGGGGTCCCCCTACACAAATAAAGGAACTAAAACTGCATGTAGGCTGAGCTGATGGTTTATTTTTCTCAAGTCAAACCACTAAAGAAGAGCAGTTCATTGAGTTGCCTTGTGTATATGTAGTATAAAGCCTGGCACCACTTTGACAGCAGTACTCCTGTTATTTATATACTTTATCTGATGTTGAGCAATTGTCCAGCGACTCCAGAGTTTGTGGTTTTACAGAGAGACATTGTGTGAGAGTCTGTGAAACAGAAACCTGGTATTACCACACTGTGTCCGTTGCTTGCCATCTATCTCTGCTTGTTTATCTGATCGAAAAAGTCTTTCTCGACTCCCCCGTTGCAGAGTATCCGTCGTCACAGTGGGAATATGGGAGGAAAATAAACCAAAGCCAAGGTACACATCCACCCCGCGTGCTCTGTGTGGGATGTGCATGCATGAGCACATGTGGTCCTTTAGAAAACACAACCCATTTTTGATTTAATGTTGGTTATGTCAACATCAGCAGATACTGTATCACAACAAGAGTATTTTTGCTGGTCAGGATCCAGCCATAGTGCCTTTGATTAAAAAAAAATCTCCAAAATAAATGCTGATTAGGTGAGATTCTGACGGAGCACAGCCATGAAATGAGATAATAATGGAGAGTGAAAGATCAGTGGAGGCATCAGCTGGAGAGCGGGGCGTCTGATAGAGTGGGTGGCAGGGCGACGCTGGGGAGGGGGATAGTTTCACTGATAAAGAGACAGAAAGGGTCGATTGTCCCTGCTGCTCTGGCGATAGCAGTGGATGCTATTAAGATAAGGAGGATTAGACCCGGTGCAGCCAAAGCGCTGTCCTAGCTGCTGCAACCTGAGGGACAGGCGGAGGGTGTGAAAGACCTCAGCCGAGAGGTTTGCTGTCACTCTCCGGTTCAAGAGACGGAGAAGTCTGAGCACAAAGAGGCTGATTCAGTCAGATCAAGTGAAATGGGACTCAAGTTATATGTTATTGTTATGATTTAGGCAGCATGAATAACTCTCTCCTCAAAGTTGAATCCCAGACAATCGTAACTTTGTGATGCCATATGGATGTAGGGCCTGGAGACGATGCCTGGGAGGCGGATGTTGTGGGTTCATACAGTGCAATGTTTGTCTGAACTTTTATTTCCAGAAAGTTACTCTACAACATCTCTTTCAGTGACGCTATCGTTCCAAACCACAAAACTCACCGTGATCCGATGAGGAATACTCTTACAGTCACTATTTTTCATCTTTTCTAATTACGTTTCTACAAAGTTGAGGGAAAACTTTTTTTCTTGTTTCTGGCTTCAAATCCACTCACTAATAGAGACTGAGTGCTCTTAAAGCATAGGAGTAGCTTTTATAAAAGTGAAGAAATCAGTGTGCAGTCAGTTCAATCAAACAATACACAGTTGCACCAGATTCATCAAGGTGAATTAGCTGTAGATGCACACACACACACCACACACACACACACACACACACACACACACACACACACACAAAGACATAAACATACACAGAAAGAGAGACAGAGGCACTAATACACACTTAACTCAACGTTCTTTTCATAAGTAGCTTACGCTGTCTTTACAAATGCGCTGGTTTTTTTTTTTCAAGGAATTTACCTCAAAGCAACGCTGAACTATGCTGAAGTTTTGCTTGAGTGAGAATGAAGAGTGGAGGCGCCAGTGAATATGTCTATAGTTGCCCAAGCAATTATGCTGCGGTTGACCGTATTTCAACATATTACACATGGCAGCAGCGATCTCATGTACAATGATTCATGAGACAAGAGCATCGATCATGAGGTTTGTTGCCTTTCAGCAAGGGGACGTCCTATTGGGCTTTTATTTCACTGCTGTGCCTAATGGCCTATGTGCTTCCTATTAAACACATGCAGTAAATCAACAGAGGAGGAACACACCAGTTAATCACAGCTTTGGTGTCAGGCTAAGGGCAGGCAATGAATCTACCGAGTGCCACCAAGCTGGCAGACAGTCTGTAGGGACAACTAATTCTGTCTTACTAGACAGACGGACTGCCTCAACAGCCACCTGTGTGAAAGAACAATCAATGTCACTATTTCACCCGTCTTTACCAGTCTCAGCAAGTCTTATATAACCAAGCATATGTTCTGATTTGTAAATAGGGACACATTTAGTTTCTACACATTCTTTACATTTTCTTTGATGGAAGAGAGCATCACCTCATCATCACAAAGTTATATTAAATAGGATGATACAAATTGAAGCTATGCAATTAAGGACTCAAATGTGTTGGGTTGGCTGTGCACAATTTGATTGCTGGACTAATCCGACAATATTTCACAAGGGACATATTTAATAGAGAGCAGAAAATCTAAAGCGTTTGAAATAATGGTTTCAAGCAAAACGAAAAACTGTGGAAATGAGTAATTACAATACTTTACATTATATTACATTACAGTCATTGAGCAGATGCTTTTATCCAAAGCGACTTACAATAAGTGCATTCAACATAGGTAGGCAAGAGAACTAGTCACCAGAAATCGTAAGTGCATTTCCTTCCTACACAAGCATCTAAGAGCAAACCAGTACTGAGGTAAAAGAGCAATAGGTTAGCTAACTACTTTTTATTTGAACAAATGAGACAAATAAGTGAAGCAAATAAGCAAGAGCTAAGAGGAAGGTTCAGGGTAGTGTTTCTCGAAGAGGAAGGGTCAGTGTAGTGATTCTCGAAGAGGAAGGGTCAGGGTAGTGGTTCTCGAAGAGGAAGGGTGAGGGTAGTGTTTCCTGAAGACGAAGGGTCAGAGTAGTGTTTCTCGAAGAGGAAGGGTCAGGGTAGTGGTTCTTGAAGTGGAAGGGTCAGAGTAGTGTTTCTCGAAGAGGAAGGGTGAGGGTAGTGTTTCCTGAAGACGAAGGGTCAGAGTAGTGTTTCTCGAAGAGGAAGGGTCAGGGTAGTGGTTCTTGAAGTGGAAGGGTCAGAGTAGTGTTTCTCGAAGAGGAAGGGTCAGGGTAGTGGTTCTCGAAGAGGAAGGGTCAGGGTAGTGGTTCTCGAAGTGGAAGGGTCAGAGTAGTGTTTCTCGAAGAGGAAGGGTCAGGGTGGTGTTTCTTGAAGAGGAAGGGTCAGGGTAGTGGTTCTCGAAGAGGAAGGGTCAGGGTGGTGTTTCTCGAAGAGGAAGGGTCAGGGTGGTGTTTCTCAAAGAGGAGGGGTCAGGGTAGTGGTTCTCGAAGAGGAAGGGACAGGGTGGTGTTTCTTGAAGAGGAAGGGTCAGGGTGGTGTTTCTCGAAGAGGAAGGGTCAGGCTAGTGGTTCTCGAAGAGGAAGGGTCACGGTGGTGTTTCTCGAAGAGGAAGGGTCACGGTAGTGGTTCTCGAAGAGGAAGGGTCAGGCTAGTGGTTCTCGAAGAGGAAAGGTCAGGGTGGTGTTTCTCGAAGAGGAAGGGTCAGGCTAGTGGTTCTCGAAGAGGAAGGGTCAGGGTGGTGTTTCTTGAAGAGGAAGGGTCAGGGTAGTGTTTCCTGAAGAGGAAGGGTCAGGGTAATGTTTCTTGAAGAGGAAGTGTCAGGGTAGTGTTTTGTGAAGAGGAAGGGTCAGGGTAGTGTTTCTTGAAGAGGAAGGGTCAGGGTAGTGTTTTGTGAAGAGGAAGGGTCAGGGTAGTGTTTCTTGAAGAGGAAGGGTCAGGGTAGTGGTTCTTGAAGTGGAAGGGTCAGAGTAGTGTTTCTCGAAGAGGAAGGGTCAGGGTGGTGTTTCTTGAAGAGGAAGGGTCAGGGTAGTGGTTCTTGAAGAGGAAGGGTCAGGGTAGGTGTTTCTTGAAGTGGAAGGGTCAGAGTAGTGTTTCCTGAAGAGGAAGGGTCAGGGTGGTGTTTCTTGAAGAGGAAGGGTCAGGGTAGTGGTTCTCGAAGAGGAAGGGTCAGGGTAGTGGTTCTTGAAGTGGAAGGGTCAGAGTAGTGTTTCCTGAAGAGGAAGGGTCAGGGTGGTGTTTCTTGAAGAGGAAGGGTCAGGGTAGTATTTCCTGAAGAGGAAGGGTCAGGGTCATGTTTTTTGAAGAGGAAGGGTCAGGTTAGTGTTTTGTGAAGAGGAAGGGTCAGGGTAGTGTTTTGTGAAGAGGAAGGGTCACGGTAGTGTTTCTTGAAGAGGAAGGGTCAGGGTCATGTTTCTTGAAGAGGAAGGGTCAGGTTAGTGTTTTGTGAAGAGGAAGGGTCACGGTAGTGTTTCTTGAAGAGGAAGGGTCACGGTAGTGTTTCTTGAAGAGGAAGGGTCAGGGTGGTGTTTCCTGAAGAGGAAGGGTCAGGGTAGTGTTTTGTGAAGAGGAAGGGTCAGGGTAGTGTTTTGTGAAGAGGAAGGGTCACGGTAGTGTTTCTTGAAGAGGAAGGGTCAGGGTAGTGTTTCCTGAAGAGGAAGGGTCAGGGTAGTGTTTTGTGAAGAGGAAGGGTCAGGGTAGTGTTTCTTGAAGAGGAAGGGTCAGGGTAGCGTTTCTTGAAGAGGAAGGGTCAGGGTAGTGTTTCTTGAAGAGGAAGGGTCAGGGTAGTGTTTCTTGAAGAGGTGGGTTTTCAGCCTGCGGTGAAAGATGGGCAGCAACTCTACTGTCCTGACATCAGTGGGGAGTTCATTCCACCACTGTGGGGCCAGGACAGAAGACCGGTACCGGTACCCTGTAGATGCCTCGGAGCGACGGGGCAGCCTGTCGCCTCGAGGCAATATGAAAAAAAAAAATTTGAAATTAATTTAGCAACAAATAAGAACATGCTGCTTATCTAGGCTTATTGTAATGACAATATAAATGAAAAATGAATGTATGGTCCAAATTAAGCCACTTGTAATTTCCATCATTGCTAGTTTTTAAAAGTATATAAACTGTCATACAGCAGCAAACCTCCCCCTTCTCTGTACTCAGAGCATTTCCAAGCACATTTCTGGCACAGGCTTTTAGCAAAGTTGTGCCACCGTCTCCATCAAATACATGACATTCATGATGGTCTAATTAAAAAGCTTTCAAGCTTGTTTTTCAGATCAACTAATCACTGAGACAAGTATTTATTTACGGCCTGTGTGAGTACAAACGTACACCGCATTACATTTAGTGGAGCAAATTAATTTCCAATAATTGAATTTGAGATTTCATACTGAAACACAATTAGACTTGTTTTGCTTAGATGGGGATACAGTCTCCACTCAGCTCAAACTGAAAACAGACAGTATCCAGACACACAACTGCACAGACAAGACGGACTTTACAGATGATGTTAGCAAACAGCTTGCTCTCTGTCAGGTAATGATCATGACAAAATGGTG
Source organism: Hoplostethus mediterraneus (assembly GCA_034670385.1). Classification (NCBI taxonomy): domain Eukaryota; kingdom Metazoa; phylum Chordata; class Actinopteri; order Trachichthyiformes; family Trachichthyidae; genus Hoplostethus; species Hoplostethus mediterraneus. The sequence continues at coordinate 91,509 of JAXDDW010000266.1, forward strand.
GTGCAGCAACACAGGCTGGAGAACACAGACGCAGCTGACAAACAACAACATGACTTTATGCTTACGAGCAGGAAAATGTGAGAAAATATGTTGCCGAGACAGTGCTCCATCATAATGACAGTAGCTCAAAAAGAGCCGACTTTGATATATCTTAAATTAAAGCTTAAATGAGGAGAAAGAAGCATTAATATGAATGGGGGCATGTCAGCAAACTAAGATGGAATAGTTTGAAAGGTAAATGTCACCTTTTATAAGCTCTTTTTACAATCATATCAATGTAAACATGTTCAGATGTTCAGTTTAAGCCTGATGACATGTTCTCTCATCTCTGTGACTTACATATCTCAAATATAGTATTTCCCCTGAAGGATAAAGTACAGACCTCACCCGTTCATGCAAGCCAATGTTGTACATGCATATCGCGGGGCTTTCTTATCTTAGAAAATGAGCAAATGGAATAAATCAAAATTAAACACACTCTCATAAAAGAGGGTTCCAAAAGGGTTCTCCACTGAGAGATAGGGTTCTACCTATATCATCACCTGCCTTTGAGAAACCATTTTCTCCTGGCAAGCGTCCAGGGGGGTTGTTAGGCAGGCGAATGGTTTCATCAACAACCCTTTCATCTTAAAGAACCCTTTTTGGAAGAACGAGTTCTACGAGGAACCTTTGGAAGGTGAAATTGCAACAAATAATTCCATTGTATTGTTTGGTAACTTAGATTAAATACGAAAGTAGTTAATTAACAGCACTTCTTTTAATGACAACTATCTTGGATGCAATTCACACTAGTTGTATGTGTTTTATGATTTAACCGGATTTGAACCCTGACATTAAATGTCTGCAGAGTAACAAACTGAGCTGCAGCAGCTCACTAGAAAGGTAGCTGCATGTTTAAATTTAGCATAGGTAGCATGAGAAAATCACTATTCTGTAAATAAACCTAAAACACCATCTGCAGAGTGGCAGAGCCTTTAAGAACGGTACCTTCATATTGCCAGATTTTGCCTCACAGTATTCCTACCCTGGGTCCTTGTTCTCTACAGTCAGGTGGAAAACAACCACTGGGACATTTCCTCTGGGGGAACTAATCGATCTGGATCGAACCCGGAAACTTGTGTTTCACACACACCCGCTCTACACCGTGAGACACTGGAGGGTTTCCTTATTTCGGCAAGTTATTTTTATAGCACATATGTAGCTTCCCTGACCCTGTTGCCATCACGAGAACAAAACCACTTTTATAAATGCAGCCCTATCCAAAAAGATTCAAGAGGAGAAGAAAGACGCAGTACAGTGGGATGTTTCATGTTGGAGGACAATAAACAATACTTGTCAACATTTCTGCTTTATTGGACTATAATCAGTGAAGAAAGAGAGGAATGAGTGAGATTCGAACCCTCAGTTCGGGAGGAAACACCGTTCTCTGTGTCAGCTACGTCAGCCTCTCCTGATAAACAGGCATGTGGCCTGTTTATCAGGCCACATGCCACTATTACACATCAGGCCACTATTCAACTTCCACATACATGTGGTATGTGGAAGTTGAATAGTGACTCCATCTTGGACATTTTAAGGTAAAACAAAATGGATTCAAAATATAAAGGAAGCAAAAATGGCCAACAATGGTGGTGATGTCCTTGGTAGAACCCTCTGAAAGGGTTCTAGGTATAACCTTTATAAAGGGTTTTAGAACCTATAATGGTTCTACTTGGCACTTCTTGTTCTAAGAGTGTAGGAGGCTGAATGTGATGGGCTCTATATTTAAAAAGGACACTCCTGGAAATATGAGTCTTGTTATCGCCGTATGATGATGTCAGGCGTCTCTGGAACCCATCAATATGTCTTCACTGGAGTACCTCGATTTGTTCCTGACTCCCTGTTCACTCTAGGATTATCAAAACCTGACAGAATTGTGCTGATGAAAGCCCATATTGTGATAAATAGTGTTTTTGACTGTTGAGGGAAAATGGGGCTTGTCCCAAGATGATTCTTGTTATCCAGATATATCTGCAAAATGATGACGAACAGATTCTGAAGCATTCTTGATTATCCTTCAGTTATACTCAGTTACAGTTATACTCAGTTATACAGTTTTTACAAACGCACCGGGATGATTCCAACACTGACTCTTTACGTTTGACATTTAACATGAGCAGGATCAGCATGGAGCAAGAAAATACGTTAACGGCACTTTTGACTGATTTCATTATTATGAAAACATCCCCTCAAGTCAATTAAAACTATAAATAAAAAATGAACTCAACTGCAAACCTTGACTTCAGTTCATCTGTCATGTTGTATGTATATACAGCATAAATATTTAAATGAGATTCAATCAAATCATTTTGACTGATAGTGCATGTGAATAATGCATAGATCTAAAAAGTGCTATTAGTATTTTGGGTTTGATTAAAATTCTCTCCACTTACTTTGTTTATCCTTTGTTACATCTCATCATAACTTTGGCAGCAACAGCACCTGAGCATCACAGACAACTGGGTGGCTAGCAGCATGTTAGCCAACCACCACTCTCCCTATAATATCATCCAATTAGTGTGGTTAATCAGGCTGATAATGAGCCTGGGCGCCATGCCATTTCAATCTGACACCAAGCCAGGGTTCATATCTCCACCCGCCACACCATGGGCAGCCAAGTCCTCCCTGGAGAAGGCCTGAGAAAGGCAGCGGCGGTATCTCTTCCTACCTGAGCTGGTTAGCTGACAGAGATAAGCTCATTTATAGTATTACATTCAATTTAGGCATTTGTTTTGATGGAAGCGGTCCCTGAGGGTACAGCAAATCCATATCCTTCAGGTCGTTGAGATCTGAGGGGTTGAGAGACGCTGCTGTGCAGCACATGAGTTTTATTTGTTTTTTGAAGCTTCTCTGCAAGATTTTTCTGAAGCTGCACTTTTCACTCCGCAGCTGGAAACACTCCATCAAGAGAAAAGGAAACTGATGCTTACTGCAACACATCCTATACCCTGTTAACCCCCTACCATCACCACACACACCACACACACACACACACACATCCCCAACAATATTTATTTCTAATCACTGTCTTGTAGTCACAATCAATCTAGTTAGCAGTCTGACACTGTCTCCCTCCCTCCTCCTTCCCTCCCTCCTCCCTCTCTCTCTGCTGCCTCACTCATTGCATGAACACCACAGTGAGCTGGATAGCCTCTCCTTCATCCCGCAGCACAGACTCATTTCTCCACGCACCAGCTCTGAGTGGAAGCTCAGTAGGGGTGTTTGAGATATTAGCTGTAGGGGGACGGCTCAGGGACCATCCACATAGAAAGGTAAGCTCTGCCTCTTAGGTGATTACTATAAACCGTCAAATAACCAAAGGGAAGGTGGTTAACAGGGTAGAAAAGTTAGCCACCTGAAATTGTAGCCTGTCAGATTTCCAGCGGTCCCAAGACAGATTTGCAATGGTGCATGTACTTTATAAGGATGTCTTTGGGCTGTTTGATTTTTTTTTGCATGTGAAAAATGCTGATGTCACTATCACTTGGAGACAAAATAGTGGGTAGCTAAATGAATAACACGGGAATATAGAGAACGACCTTGTTTACATTTCTTACCCAAACTGACTTGTGCATGAATCCTTGTTTGTATGTGAAACACTGAGTTCAGAGAAGTGGTGTACCAGTCACCAAACAACAATCATATGTAATCTTACCTGGGAAATGTGCTGAAACAAGGCAGATTAGCTATACTTTGTATAAAACGATTTTAGTTTTGACCTCACTTAACATTTAACCCATTAGTCGACATGATATGGTTACTAGCCTACTTTGCTCCATAACATGTTATGCTTCCTTCATATTGGAACTTTCTGTGCTGCATGCCGTCTTGGTTGGGTCTCACATGCAAAATAGATTTTTAATCTTGCCTGGGTAAATAAAGGTTAAATAAATCAACTACAAAAATAGAAAATGCATATTGGCTATTGTATTTACAGCCACGTTCTGTGTGTATACTGTCAGAGAGAGAGGGGGAACATCTACAAAAAAACAGTAACGCTATCTGAGGACATCCAGACATCCAAATAACACTCAACATCTCGTGTTCAACAGTGAATCTTGTTTTGAAGCATTACACTGCATGATGCTGAATCATTTCCCATAAAGGGAACCACCTCTGAACGCCACAGAACAAGGTTCACGCCACAGAGACAGTTTCAGCCCCGACAGTCTCATGCTGAAGATGGCAGTGAAGCTCTAACCAGCCCCTGCCTGAACTCCATCAGTGCGGTGCCAGATATGTGCTCATGTATTCATCAGGAAGAAGCCAAGCCAGGGTTCATATCTCCACCCGCCACACCATGGGCAGCCAAGTCCTCCCTGGAGAAGGCCTGAGAAAGGCAGCGGCGGTATCTCTTCCTACCTGAGCTGGTTAGCTGACAGAGATAAGCTCATTTATAGTATTACATTCAATTTAGGCATTTGTTTTGATGGAAGCGGTCCCTGAGGGTACAGCAAATCCATATCCTTCAGGTTGTTGAGATCTGAGATCTATTGGCTATTGTATTTACAGCCACGTTCTGTGTGTATACTGTCAGAGAGAGAGGGGGAACATCTACAAAAAAACAGTAACGCTATCTGAGGACATCCAGACATCCAAATAACACTCAACATCTCGTGTTCAACAGTGAATCTTGTTTTGAAGCATTACACTGCATGATGCTGAATCATTTCCCATAAAGGGAACCACCTCTGAACGCCACAGAACAAGGTTCACGCCACAGAGACAGTTTCAGCCCCGACAGTCTCATGCTGAAGATGGCAGTGAAGCTCTAACCAGCCCCTGCCTGAACTCCATCAGTGCGGTGCCAGATATGTGCTCATGTATTCATCAGGAAGAAGCTAATGGAGCAGAGCAGCGTGAACCTCTGATTTACAGCCCCGTCCTCTGTCAGGCCTAATGATAGGGCGATAGGCTGGTTATGGAGGAACAGGTGCTGGGGTCTGAATAGATGCAAAGTGATGCTGCTGAAAGCCATGGGTGATTGTCGTTTTGTTCCCTGCACAAATGCTCATTTGCAATATTGTGTTCACAAGTAGTTATTATGAATAGAAATGAGCTCTCTTGATGTAAGTTTATGGCGTATAGGCCTGGAGTGTGTGTGTGTGCGCGCGCGTGCGTCTGTGTGTGTGTGTGTGGTCACTGGAAGTCAGCGTGACGGTTAATTTACTCTCTGCCGATTATTTTCAGAAGAAATGTGGCACTCAGTAAGCACAATGAGACCACAATGTCAGCGACTATATTACCGACAGATGTGGCTCAATGATAACTAGAGGAAATCTCCTAAATGGACTCGCGCGCTGAACGCCTGTATTGGCTCCAGTCAGGCTGTTGAGGCACGTGGGCCGAGCCTGGAGATCCATGGGATTTTATACACCATGCAGTCGTAAAATAATCCGTTTAGCAACAGTGTTGGGTGGTAACGCGTTACTCTACGAGTCCTTACAGTAATGTTATTACTTTAGTGTAACGGATTATTATTTAAATTACAGTTACCAATCGAAAAAAGTTATTCGTTGTTTTTGTACTCCCCTCAAAATATCAGATTTGAATTGAGAAATAGAGAATGAAAAATGTACTTTCTCTGGGTGGAAGTATTCTTTGGTTTTATCAACAAAACGATGACAAGAATATTCCCTTCCCCTGATCGATTATTGATCATTGCGATATAGGGATTTTTGAGGGTAAGAGAGGACGCAACCTCCAGTTTCTGTCATGTAACGAGAGTAACGAACTACTGCTCCTCCATCGCGTAACCGCAAACACTACTTCTGAAATGAGTAACGCGTAAGGAGTAATCCGTTACTTTTCAGCAACGAGCCCAGCAGCGTTTACAACTTGTAGGTGTTCGTGTTGCACATAACGCGCTCGCTCGTTTCAGGTCACTCGGGCGTAACATCGCATCGCACAGCCCACACGCGCTCTCTGCCTGGACCATCCCACTCCACGGTACCTCTCCACAAAGGATCTACAGGAGAATGGGCAAATCCGAAAGCCAAATGGACATCATGGAGAAATCAACTAAACCAGGGAAGCGTCGTTGGACCGTTGCCGAAATCGGTCTGTCCATTCTGCTGCTGTTGGTCAGCTGTGCCTTGGCCGGGCTCATAGTCCTCTACACGTCGGCGGTGAAAGGTAGGTTCCGTCCCGGATACTGTCAGATCCAACTGGCAGCTGCAACGGTGAGAGTGTCCATAATCCGTTTGCTGCTAGCGGGCATGATATGTGCCCCTGTCACCTGAAATGATTTTGACCCCGGAAATACCACCAGAAAGGATCAGGATAAGTTTGACACGTGGCTGTTATTGGCTCCAGCAACACATGTAGACTCTTCAGAAACTTTAAAGCCTGGAGTGTTTACTTACCCAGTGAAGAACACACAGTATTTGCCTTAAGCAATGTAATCAGTCAGGCCTGACGTGAAATTATAAGTACTAACTTCAAAGTAGTTTCTTTGAAGTAAAATTGTCTGTTTCTAGCGCTGTCTGACAGGGGTTCTCTTCAAATCTGTTTTCCTCCCACTTCAGAGCAATCTAAGAAGCTGAGTGTGTCAAGGAGCTCATCAGATGATGGTGAGTTTTGGTCCCTCACAGCTTGTGCACTGAACACAGGATATCGTGGGATGACGGGTGGGCTGGCCGGAGCCATCTCTGATAGCCCGCTTAATTCTCTTTACTGCCTGATCAGCAGGGTCACACAAAAGCGAAAGAACCTGCCTGCTGACAAAGCCGTTTCCTGTCAGACGTTGAGCCAGGCTCGTCACAGTTTGCTATACCAAATACATGTAAAACACTGCCTAACCTCGGATGTTAATGGTGAAACAGTCTACATGTCCTCTAATAACTGTTGACACTGATTTTTCCAGAGCAGCAGCATCGCTCCAACATCAACAACGTGTGCACAGCTGCGGAGTGTGTCACTGCAGGTGATAACCATTGCTTCTTTGCCCTCCCCGTGTTTCATTTTGTGAAAAAAAACCAATTTTCCTCAAAAACACACACACACACAAAAAAAACCAATTTCTAACTGCAGTATGTACTGTGCCATGCTCTTCCCTCCCAAAGCCGCCCGGCTCCTGCAGAACATGGATGCGTCTGTGAAGCCTTGTGAGAATTTCTACCAGTACGCCTGCGGGGGTTGGCTGGAGCGCCATGTCATCCCGGAGACCAGCTCCCGTCACAGTGTCTTTGACATTCTGCGGGACAAGCTGGAGATTGTCCTCAAAGGTCAGTTAGCATGTTTCCACAGTAATACAGTAGCAGGGGTCGGCGATTCAATCTTTTGTGCTGAGTGAGTTCAGCGGTGCTCGCCAGCCAGCCGGGAGTTTATGGAACGACGCGTGTCACTCATCAGTTGCAGTGTTACTGTTTGCAAGTTTCACTGAAAGAAGTCTGACTTATTTGTTTTTGTTTTTGCAGGTGTTCTTGAGACGAAGAACAAACAGGACAGGGATGCCATCAGGAAGGCCAAAACCCTTTACAACTCATGCATGAATGAGAGTAAGGCTGTCCTCACTCAGACCCTCAATCTTAAATCTGGGAAGGAATATACCGCTTAATGTATTTTTGCTCGAATAGCAGAGGCACTGCAGTGTTGTTATATTTGAGTTTGGTGTTTTACCTGCAGGTCTCATCGAGCAGCGTGGCTCCCAGCCCCTCCTGAAGCTCATTGACAGTATTGGCGACTGGCCGGTTGCCTCAGATGATTGGAACGCCACCACAGGTAGTGGAGAAACACCTCTGATATGAATGTACACAGCGGATTTACTGTGCAGACACGCAAACACGCACATACATGGACACGCACTCACGTTCCTACCCAGATACACACACACACACACACTGACACGGAAACCTTCTAACTGTATTTGTACACGGTGAAATGTCGAGTGGTATGAGCTTCGTTGGCGGGATCAAGAAGCCCATCATGGCTCCTCGGTGGAGCAGTCAGGTGTTGTGATTTGGAGCGTGGTGAGTGGGCAGAGCAGCGGGTCCTCAATCAGGACTGTGACTGATTCCCTAAATAAACCACTCTGCTCTTCCCCAAGCTACCGACTGCTGCCACTTAAATTAAATGCAATCAAGGACGGTGGCTCAAACTGAATTAACCACGCACATCTGCATCAGAGTATCAGCACTGTGTTTATTTCTCTGAGAGGGGGGGGCAGCCTATTAATAAACTTTGACCACTGTGTTAATTTCTACCTGTTGTCACTGAAGACTCGTGGAGCCTCGAGGACACACTGGCAACCCTTACGGCTCGCTTCCACAAGAAGGTTCTGCTGGACATGTACGTGTGGACGGACGACCGAGACTCCCGGCACCACATCATTTATGTAAGGCCACTTAACATCTGAGCACAGCCTGCAGCCTCGTGCAGCATTAATAATTCAAACGCACACACAACATATACGTATTATAAAAGGCTGTAGATGCATGAACCACGCGTTGCTACTTACCACTCATATTGTGGTTATTGACAGATTGACCAGCCAGGACTTGGGATGCCATCAAGAGACTACTACTTCAACGATGGAAACTACAAAAGGGTGATGCATTAAAATCCCCCCGCCCCCCCCCCCGCTAATGCTAGCTTGATTTTGTTTTGTGGAAACGTAATTTATATTTTGTGATTGTGCCATAGGTACGAGAGGCCTACCTGCATTTCATGGTTGCCATTGCGAAGATAGCCCGAGAGGACAGGAACTTGACTCAGGATGATGAGCATGTGTGGGAGGAAATGATGCAAGTGCTGGAGCTGGAGACAGACATTGCCAATGTGAGTACCAGACACAACAGGAAATGGAATTGTGGAAAAGTGGCTAAGGAGAATTTAAAATGACAAGATGAGAGATGAGCACCTCCTCCCTACTTCCAATAAATTAGAGAGCCAGGCTAAGTCTAGTGGAGGCTCAGGAAATCAACCGAGCTCTCGCTCTGTTTTTTTGCGCTTGTCAAGAGCATTATGGGCTTTGCTGATAAACTGAGTGCAAAATGTGAATATAGCAACGCATCAGTTTATTCACGGCTTCTCTTTTCTGTCGCTGCACAGGCCACATCCCCAGCGGAGGAGCGCCAAGACGTCACCGTCCTCTACAAGGAGATGACACTCCGCGAGCTACAGGACACATTCAGTTTTAATGTAAGTGTGCCTCCACTTCTCAGATTGTATGAACCAGAACTTGATCAAAACACACTGGGTCACTGGTTCAAATGCCTGGACTGTCTCGGAAAATCTGGGTAGGGGAAGTGAATGTGTGACTGTTGAGGTGCCGTTGAGCTCCAGTGATGCTGCTCAGTAGCCAACAGCAGGAGGCTGGTTGTGTACAGGTGTGAGAAAAAGGTTGTGATCCCTTTGAATTACCTGCATTCCTGTTTAAATGGCTCCTAAAATATGATGATCTCCATCTAGTGGGGGTAATTGAAGTCAGGTGATCCAATCAGTGTGTTGACATTCAGGTACCAACAGAGTCTGATCCAGAGATCTGTTGAAGTGGAATCTGCCCCGGTCAAAATACATTTCAGAGGACCTCCGGAGAAGAGTTGTTGAAGTTCATAAAGCTGTAAAAGTCTACAAAAGCATTTCCAAAGACTTGGGCCGCCATCAGTCTGCAGTCACACAGATTGAAGACAAATGGAGAAAATCCAGAGACATTGCTGCTCTCCCTGGGAGTGGCATCCAGCAAAGATCACAACAAGCGCACGCAGCATAGCGGTCACCTTGAGGTAACAGCTCAGGATCTGCAGGCCTCTCCTGAACTTTGTAACATCTGTGTCCACGAGTCCACACTAAGAAAAACACTAAACAAGAGTGGTGTTCATGGGAGGATACCGAGGAGAAAACCACTGCTCTCCACAAAAACATTGCTGCCCGTCTCAAGTTTTCCAAAGACCACAAAGCTACTGGAACAATGTTCTGTGGGCAGATGAGACAAAAATTCAACTTTTTGGATAAAAGGGCACAACGCTATGCTTGGAGGAGGAAAAACACTGCATACCAGCAGCAAAACCTCATCCCAACCGTGAAGCCTGGTGATTGGATCACCTGACCTCAATTATCCCCTTTCATAGAAGTCATTATCCTTGAGGTTCACATTCTGTATCCAGCGCAGGATGTTAATGTTTAAACAATATTTTCAATACAAACATGAAAAAGTATATTTTTTCTGTGTTATATGTTAAATCACATTGTGTTTATCTATTGTGACTTAGATGAAGATCATCATATTTTAGGAGCCATTCATACAGGAATGCAGGTCATTCAAAAGGGTGAAGGTTTTTTCTCGCAGCTGTAGTTCCCAGGTGTGATTGTGTGTGACTGTATGAGTGTGAAGCACAGTGCTGTTGGAAAGCAGACATGCTCAGCAAACCTAAATACGTATGTCACATGTATGTCTACTGCCTTTTGTTCTCCAGGGTTTTAACTGGACACGATTTACACAAGGTGTGTTGTCCAGCGTGTCCATTGAGGTCCAGCAAGAGGAGGAGGTGGTGGTCTACAGCTCTCCCTACCTTGAGAAGATGAATGACGTTCTCTCCAAACACAGTGTCAGGTCAGCCTATGACGATTAGCTGCTAGCAGCACTGTGCAAAGAAGAGTCCATAAAAACTGAATTATTACAGGATAATAACGATGCAATCCATTCCTATTTCAACTTATTTTTGCAGAACTATACAGAACTACCTCACCTGGCAGCTCATCATTGACAGAGTCAACAACTTGAGCCGCCGTTTCAAAGATGCCAGAACACATTACAGGAAGGTGAGATTGAGATGACATAATAGAAGAGAAAGTAGTAGAAAGTAAACTAGCTTAAAAAACGATATTACAGTGTGTGTGTGTGTGTGTGTGTGGCTAGGCTCTATATGGGACCACTGTGGAAGAGGCTTGGTGGCGAGACTGTGTCCGTTATGTCCAGAGCAGCATGGAGAACGCAGTTGGGGCTCTGTATGTTCGTGAGACTTTTGCAGGAGAAAGTAAACGGATGGTGAGTCTTTTGGTTTTTGATACCAGACTTGGACAAGACAGAAAAAAAATCCCCCTCAGGGTCTGTAAGTCAATTACCACTGTTCTCCAGTTAGTTTAGGTCTAGATCAAGCCAACACGTGAGACATCAGACCTCCACAGAGATTGTGATTACACTCGTTGACTGTTTTGCACCGTGTGTCTGCAGGTCAGCGACCTCATCAGTAAGATACAGGAAGCATATGTGGAAACACTGGAGGAGCTGAGTTGGATGGATGCTCCATCGAAGGAGAAGGCAAGAGAGAAGGTACATTACACAGCCAGGCAAAAACAATAAGAGCTCTTCTATTTGTGCTATGTGCTATGATACTGATAGTGATGCATCTCTTGTAGGCCATGGCAATCAAGGAGCATATTGGCTATCCGGACCATATTCTAGACGACAGTAATCAGAAGCTGGACCAGGAGTACGCCCATGTAAGTACCTGAGTCTCTCCAGTGCTGACTGTGCAGTACACGACTAAAAGATGCATTTATTTATGTTGCGGTTATCTCTGTTTTTCTTTTCAGCTCAATTTTAGTGAGGAGAACTACTTTGAGAATATCCTTGAGAACCTCAAGGCTGATGCACACAAGAGCTTGAAGAAACTCAGAGAACCAGTTGACCCTGACTTGTAAGCTCTTGCTATATCCAGTTCTACAGGTTATATACCCGCTCATTTCCTTTATTCGAACTCGTCACCGTTTGCTCTCAGTTCAGGTGCATGACACAGAGCTTATAGCGTAGCATAAGCCATCATTTTGAGAACATCAGTTCAACAACTGAAGCATCAGGGTTTATAATGCCATCAGTTGTACTAAATGGAGACCTAGAGTTGTGCTCAATCGCAAAAATGGTATCTGTTGTAATACATTTCTCAATGTTTTCTAAGGTGGATCATTGGTGCTGCTGTAGTGAACGCATTCTACTCACCCAACAGAAACCAGATAGGTGAGAGGTTTCCACTTTACAACACTCAGTCAGACCACTAGCTCACAAATTCAGAGACTGATGACCTGCCTCCCCCTTGGGTAGATACACTATATGGCCAAAAGTCAGTGGACACCCTACTAGTTATTGAGTTCAGGTGTTCCTCAGGGTTTGGGGCCCCTTGGGCGCTTCCAACTTTGTGGCAACAGTTTGGGGAAGACCCTTTGCTGCTCCAGCATGACTGAGCCCCTGTGCACAAAGTGAGGTCCATAAAGACATGGTTAGACCAGTTTGGTGTGGAGGAACTGGATTGGCCAGCTCAACCCCATTGAACACCTTTGGGAGGAATTAGGATGCCGATTGCAAGCCAGGCCTTCTCGTCCAACATCGCTGCCTCACCTCACTCAGGCTCTTTCGCGCTGAATGGGCACAAATTCCCACAGACAGCTTGTGGAAAGCCTTCCCAGAAGAGTGGCAGCTGTTGTATCCGCAAAGGGTCCAACTCCATATTAATGATTAATGATTGATCCTGCTTGCCGTGTCTCTCCAGTGTTCCCCGCAGGGATCTTGCAGCCTCCGTTCTTCAGCAAGCGTCAGCTCCAGGCCCTCAACTTCGGTGGAATCGGCATGGTCATTGGACACGAGATCACACACGGATTCGACGACAACGGTGAGGCTCGTGGTGATTCATCGCGGGGTATTTTGGGAAAACAGAATTTATAGTTCATCGTAATTATTCTTTGCCATTTCATAATAATTATTTATTTTTGTTTGACTGTGAGTAATCATTCATCATAACAGGTTATCCGTTTTCATGTTTGGCAAATAGTGATTTACCTGTTGCAATGTGTTTGGTTGCAGGGCGTAATTTTGACAAGGACGGTAACATGCTTAACTGGTGGAGTAATTATTCTACTGAGCATTTTAAAGACCAGTCACAGTGCATGGTGCAACAGTACGGCAACTTCAACTGGAAGCTGGCAGGTGGACAAAATGTAAGGATACTCCACACGGGATGCATTGATAAGTGGCATGTATGAAATTAGATGTTTGTCTCGGCTGTAATGTTCGACTGCGGAAACCGCTTATTAAGCAACCGTCTGAACGAGTGTTGTCATGTTTGTGTGTTCACGGTTTGATTTGTCCTTCAGGTCAGTGGAATCAGCACCCTGGGGGAGAATATTGCAGACAACGGAGGGGTTCGCCAAGCCTATAAGGTTGGATGTTCGCTACTCGTATGCCGATTATGATCTAGCCCAGTTACGATTTTATGTGTGTTTTGACGTTTGTGTGCGTCTGTTTACAGGCTTATCTGAAGTGGGTGGAGAGAGAAGGTGAAGAGCTTCGTTTACCTGGTCTAGACATGGATCACAAACAACTTTTCTTTCTTAACTTTGCCCAAGTGAGTAACAAAAATGAGGGAACACACAATTGCTTAATGTGTTTATTTCAGCAGCAACATTGTGGGTTTAGGATCTATTTCTCCATCTGGATTTGCCAAGAACAAAAAGCCAGGAGGGATCTTTTTTCACTGAAGGCTCGGTGTTCAGAGGTAAACAGTGGGACAAAGAGAGAGGTTCAGGGGATGAGAAGTTAAAGCGATCAGAGACGATATCTATGTCCAACTACCTAGGGGTCTAGAGGAGCTGCCAAAGAAAAGACCTTTGTGGTGCCAGAGAAAATAAAGTGTAAGCAGAACAGGCTGTTTGACAGACATCAATACAACAGGTCAAATACACTCACTGCGTACTGGGATTGTGAATTCGACAAGTCCATCATTGCTCTAGCAAGGTTTGCTTTCAATCTACATCATATATGAAAGCGGATGAAGAATTGCCAGATGTTATGTACATAAAACGGTTGAAGAACTTGAGAACACAGTATGTATTTTGAGGTGTAATATTGTTTTTTTATAAATGTATTTCTAATGTTAAAGGTCTATTAGCACTTTCCTGTTATTTCCAATGACTGCTTTCATAAATCAATTGCTCTCAAAGCCTGAACTCATCCAATTCCTTTTCCAGGTATGGTGTGGTGCCTATCGGCCTGAGTATGCCAGCCAGTCCATCAAGACCGACTCACACAGTCCCTTAGAATACAGGTCAGGACCTTTTAGTACGATCAATTATTAACACTCAATACATATTTCATCGGCCCTCACACCTTGCATGTCTCTTGTCTTTAGGGTGCTCGGGTCACTCCAGAATTTCGAAGCGTTCTCAGAAGCGTTCCAGTGCAAGAAAGGCAGCACGATGAACCCCGAGATGAAATGTAGGGTCTGGTAGAGGTTTTGGCGTTTATTTCCTGACCTTGGCAACTCAAAAAGAAACACGGTAAAACCCACGAAGACATCCTGCTTAAGACTAATTCCAGTTTATTTACATGGCAGAAGACGACACAAATATTTACGTGTAGATGTGTATGGAAACCGGCGACCTCCTGTTTGAAGTGCTGTCACTTGCTCTCGCTCACAAGTGGTTTTGCTGTGTACCACGGTGGGTGACGAGTGGGTGGTAGAAAACTAAGACCTTGTGAAAGGGTTAAAGCCTATAGCTGGCTTTAAATGCTTTACCAGCCTTTCTTGAATTAATCCTTAAAAAATCTCTTGTGCAGATCTTTGTGATTACCCGTTAACATTTGGCGCTGAGTTGCCTTGGTGTCTTTTCTCTGATGTATTGTTTTCAAGACGTTGTGCCGCTTGAAAAGAAACAATGGTGAACAATCTTATTCTTGCTGGAGCTCGAGGATGAAATAAATGAAAGCTTTTGTTGAGGGAGAGCCAGAACAGAATTAGTCACACTCCGAGGCTTTGGTCATTCACTGTTACACGAAACAAATTACCTGAAGACTTTAAGACTGTTAAATCTTTGCAGCTTTAACCTTAAATTACCATTCTGAGAAAGTGATGGCTTACAATATTTTTACAGAGTGGATAAATATTTGACATTTACAAAGCGACTTAGTGTTTCATGGAATGCGTACATGACGTAGCTCTTTTCTTGTTTTGGGGGGTTTATTCATGTTTTGCCGATGGTGGATACTCACTGCAGAAATGTAAAGGTGTCATGAGTGTTTGGGGACTGATTCACATGCTTTCAGAGATACAGAAAAACACCTTTACAGTACAAGCTGCAGCAGACTGGTCGTTGCTTACGGTGTTAGCATGTGCATGGGGGGGATGGAGAGGTAAATGCTTATGTTACGTAATGAGGTAAAATGTGAGTCATCCCACCTACTAGGTTAGACAATATTGACCTCGCTGTAGGGAAAGAAACCAGCTTAGGTACCTTACACCCTTATAAGTGTCCCTACACAGAGCCGGCTCCCTCTCTCCTTCCTACTTCCACACATTCTACACCTTGTACATGACTTTCAGGGGATCTGGGCTCCTACATGTTCCTTTCTTTCATGGGCTTTCAAAAATATTCATTCATTGGACGGGCCGCACATATACACGTTTCTTCAAAAACTAGGTATGCTTAATCCTATAATATCTGTGGGTACATTTTATATAAAAGTAATTATTTGTGGGGAAGGTCTTTGCTTTTTTGACCACACGGTCTCCCGAAAGGAGTTTACTACATGTTGGAGCTCAAACATAATTAGAAGCTCTTTAGCCTCCGGGCATAGCCAATTAGATTGAGGGTAGGGATGAGTAAATGAGAAGAGAACAAACAGACACATACTTGGATGGGCAGCATTTGAAGTGGCATGCCGTCTGATCTCTCATTGATCAGGGCTGTGGAGATGAAAGGACGAGATGCGGTGTGCTGGAGCGTGGTTCCCGCTGCAGGTAGACGCTCTGGGGAATGGGATTGTCATTAAAGGAGCTGGTCAGGGCCAGGACTGTTATTTTCTACCTTTATTAACAAGTAATGACAGACGAATGAAACACAAATTAGAAGAGATGAAGAGGAGCGGGTCTGACTAAACGATCAGCCGGGTTGTTGGAAGCCCCAATTTTTACAGCGAAGAGAAAGCAGAAAAATAAACGAACAGCGAGTTTTTGAATGTTTGTTTCATCATTGGTCACATTCAGGATGCCTTGGTAAACTGAACATGACTGTTAGGTCTCATCAGGGGCTGCTGAATTGAATGTGCACATTGAAGCTTTACACTCTGTCTGTTAACTACATAGTGGCAAGTACTGTTGCACTGAGCAGGGGATGTGATACCTTTGTGACTACAGGGACTGTTTCACTTGGAGTATAAGTACTGCTAGTGTGTTGCCATCTAAAGCAACAAAGACATGCAGGAGATAAAGGACAAGCTACCGCTGGGCTACGATATTTTAAGAGCAACAGCTTGGCCTTTTCTCCATTTTTGTTTTCCTCAAAAGGAGGAAACGGTTCAACATGACTTCTTGGACACAGTACGAGTACGTAATATACAATGTGATGTATTGTAGATAACTGATACATGTTCTATAGTATAGTACTTACATATAAAGAAACAAGGCTTGCATTTCTTACCTTAGTTCTAGTTTTACATCCCAATGGTGAAATTGTGTCATTTTGAATTAGCAGAAAGTGTAAATACGTATATACACATCTTTTGCTATATATGAATATCTGTTTCTGCCATTGTCTCAGCAGCCAAACGCCCACCGAACCAGAGGAACTTTATTTATCTACATGAATATTTATAAAATACCATTGTTGCTTTGAAAAAATGTTGTATGAATGTTCATGCTGCTATGTAATTATCTAGACTGCTATTTTTGTGACTCAAATCTGTAATTATTGCCATTAAAATGACTGTCCCTACTTGTACAGCCTCAAATCTCAACTGTTTCCTTGAAATCTTATACAAGTAGCCTATATTACGATTTTGAGAATCTGTACTGTGTTTTGTGATAAAAAAGGCATAAAAGATGTGTAGTTTATTCAATACAGAGGATTAAAAGATATTGTAATCTTCACAAACCTTTGCTTGTTTGTTTTTTTTACGTTTCAGCTCAACTAGGCACTAACACCGTTGTCACTGGGCCGCCGATGCTGCAAATGCATGCACTCATGTAAGATGCTGAATAAAAGCGCCCACCAAAAGCCGTATGGCATCACTACTCACACTTCACATTAAAGACAGTCAGAGGATCATATCTGTATTACAGATTACGCATTTTCATGTGTCGTCTTACATCAACACGCACTCCTTGTTTCAGTCCCTTTATAATTCTGTAATTGAGAATCAGATTGTGCTTGCCCTGCAGCTGTAATTCAACAGTGCATCTAAAATACTGTCAAGAGCCTTTACTTTATATATGCTTGGTAATCTATTACTGCACACCCTTAATGTCAGCAATGTTCTAGAAACAACTTCCAAGTATTCTAACACTAAAGTGACAACATCAATGTCACCATGATAAACACAAACAACTCTTTGGTTAGAGGTTTTAGATGCACTTTGGATACTAGGAGACATGAGTATATTTTAGTTTAAAGTCTCAGCTCAAGCAACGTATGGAGAGTAGATGTTGGGAAGCTGTGAAGAGGCTGCTAGCTGCTGGAGCTGAGGAGGAGGACACCATAATAATGCAGGTATGATCCAAGATCAGATCTAAAGTCTTAATCAAGTAATCAATCTAACAAATCTTGTAACTGCTGTCAAATGGTTAGACACCTCATATTTTGCAGCCATACTCATGTCTGCTGTGAGCCTGCTGACTGAAGAAACTTATTGATTTAAAACTTTTATTACATTTTTGTACATAGCAAAGGAATTCATTTATTCAGTGTTCTGAAATAAAGGAATGTTCCTTTTTATAACTTAGAACTTCATCATGTATAATTAACAGTTAGAAAGAAAGAAATTACAAGTAATCAAGACTGTTAGTGCTTTTACATTCATAATCACATTCAAGCCAAATGTGGCTTCATGATAACTTAAATTCAGACTAACTGAACAGATTCTGTCCATATTAATGGAGATCCACTTGTTATTGTCCACGTCAACTTCCCAGAGTGGAGGTATTGTCCAGGGACCAGAGAGCGGGAGGTCATCATCGTTTACAAACATCATCATTGCACTGCAGAAGAAGACACAGAATGAGCCTGACCCATTTATTAAAGGCTATTTGATGAACAAGGGAGACATTAATAGACTACTATGTTTTAATGGTTCAACTTCAAGATTTTATTGTCTCTAATGGGAAAATTGGCTTGCAGCAAGACACATAATATACAACCACAAAACAAACCACATTACATAATGGATGTGGTGAAGAATCCTCTTACAGATAAAGAGGCAATAAGTACCTTAATGTCTCTGCTGAGGTTTCATACTAGTGACTCAACACTGTGCCAGGAGCCATTGTACTATATATTGTTTAAGTTGTGTTTAGAAAAAAATGTCACCTCTGAAACCAGCCAGTCATAACATGGCCGGGTAAAGCTGACTTGAATGGAGTTGACCAATCATCTTACATTTGGGGCAGGGGGAGGGAGGCGGACCCTCTGGTACTGCCAGCCAATCAGAGCAGTGGCTCCTTCTAGCTGCTAGGAACACCCACGAGAAGGGGTACAAGGGACTTTTGTTCCTTGAGTGATGACTAGAAGACAGCCACCTCCTCCAAGGCTGCCAACAGTGGATCCACCCCACGCTTCACTTTTCCAACCATGTGCACACTGTCCTGCTCTCCTCAGCCAATGATCGAGCCTCGTTCTCCCCACGTCTAGAAACATTTGCACATTTGAATGGCAACTAGCCTTTTTCATGTTGATATTTTCATTTGTTTTGTGTTAGTGAATGGATTCGTGTGACCTAGATAGCTGCTAGCTGCTGGCTGAGTTGTGCCTAATGGCCAACTAGCTTGTTGGGCAGCTCAATGTTGGATGGATACTTTACATTATTTTTTCCCAAACAATCAGTGTAGTGATCATGGGTATAACATACCTCAGTGATATTCCACACTACCACTGCTAAGCATCCTAATAGAACGATGCTGCACACAGCTGTAGGCCTGCCAGGCTGCGATACACTGCTCACTTAAACAATATTATCTGTCTGCAAGGTAGCGAACTCACTCGGGAAACAGAAGTCCCTTGTGCCCAGAGCAGCCCGAGGTCGGAGAGGGGCACTAGAGAACAAATATTAGAAATATTTTGTGTTTCTTAAGACTCGAGTTAATGATAAAAACAATTGTAGAAAAAGTGAAAAAGAACCCCGTCCCCCCTTAAGCAACTTTCCTGCACATGATTAACTGTTTGATTTAGCTTGTGCATTACTGTGATAACCCCGGGTGTGTTGATCCGCTCTTTTTAAAGCTTCTCTGATTCTCAACGCAGGATGAAATTGTTAATCCTTGTGTCACAATATCAGCTTGGCAAAAAAAAGGCAATAATCTGAGAAAATACAGGAGAGGCACATCCTGTTTCAGTAACTGTACAAAGCTATAGAATAGCTGGGATGTCGTCAAGTGTGCCTCAGAAGAGCGTCACTGTTGTTTGTAACGTATGTGGCATTACACAAAGCAATGTATAAGAAGGCCAAAGGTAAACTAGCCCCCCCTCCATCTGCCCCAAATCCATCTCACAAGGCAATTTAGAATAGCAATCCTGCCTGAGCTATGGTTACTTTTTTCCCTGCTGCTGTGAAATGGAAAGCTACCATGGAAATATTTTAAGCCAAGTAGGGCAGTGAAGCATTGTCTGAAACGCTTACATTCAAAACATGTTTTTGAAAATACAGCAAATCCTGTAGCTGTATGACTGGGTCCCCATGCCCGAGGCACACAATTAACAGATTTCAAAAAGAGGTCAAATAGCGTTTAACAAAATGCAATTTTCTGATTAAAAAAGTAGACAGTTTATTTCCTCAGGCAGATATTGCTAAATTTCTGAATTAAAACATATTATCCCTACGCCCCAGTCCAGGTTGCAGAGCAGACATTCACTATTGTCTCCTGTACATTTCCACAGTGACGTATACTCAATTAAATAGCAGCTTATTTCAACGTGATCTATTTCAATGCTCTCTGGCTCCCTAGTTGATCAGCTAAGTCTCTACAGCAACGTTACACTACTTGGCTTCCTAGTTGAGGTTCTACAACAACACGTTTTATTATAAAATGCCAGAGTATTAAAGGATTATCCGTTTATAATGCCATACATCATGTGATGGAAATGTCAAAGATAAGGTGTGAAGATTGATCATCATATTTTTACAATAGTGCAACTTTCACTTCCTTGATTTTTTAGATACTGCTAAATAAAGAACAGTAGATATTAGTATTAAATGTCACCGAGTCTAAGATGATACACCAATGCACAGCTCAATGAAGAATAAACTGGAAAAGGTGACTGTAAGGGCTGCTACAGTGGAATGAGTCTCTAAGGATAGGTGCATCGATTCTGGTTCGCTGTTAGCACTACAATGATAAAACTCAGTTTGGATGGAAAGGGTGAGACGACTATTCACTGATCCAGAAACTCATTCACTGTCAACAGAGCAGCTCAAGTGTGTATTTCAGTAAGAAATCACAGAATAGAGACTTCTCTGGTTTCTAGCTTTGGGAAAGAGTTGTTTTTATTGTATTCCTGATAAAGGGGTTTGTATAAGATCCATTGCAATAAGAGCATGCCATTACTTCTCAATGTCAAGCTCAATTACTCAAACAGCAGCAACAAACGACTCCGAGTTTTTTACTGTGACGGACAACTTTTTAACGGTCCCTCTCAGTGAAATGTGTCATTGCCATTTCGACCCTTCCCTTTAGAGAAAACAATGTCTATTCTGTTGCTCGGCTGCAGAGATAAAGCCTACACGCTGCAGTGGTTCTGACATGGTGGGTTTTGTGGGAAGCACATCACACACACTTCCTACACCACATTCTTTTCTGAGACTATTCCATGATATATAGCGCAATTTCCGTGACCGATATTTGTCGGCCTACGTTTCCAAATGTCACAGTTTACGTTAAATACGTGACGTGAATGTCCCAGATGTTATTTCTGGCTACCACCTCCACACAGGACTGATACTATCTGGACATTTGTGGTTTGGTTTTTTTTTTTCCTCAAAGGGAAGTGGATCAACAAGCAGCCAAGCTTGACATTAAAGTGCCGGGGGGCTATGGTTTTTAGGACCACATGCTGGGTACCACAGGCGTGTTGAAAGGGTCACCACTACCCCCCTGGTAGTCTGGAACTATGACATTATGTTTGAGCTTTTAGCAATTTGCTTCCAAATGGTAGCTTATGGTACCATCCAGTATCCAGGGAGCAGAACATGCTTACTTTGTCTCTTCAAATTATATTTCTTCTTTTTTTATTTAATTATTTATATCAACACATTCTATCTCAGATCCAAATAATATGCTTTGAAAAATTGTCTATTATGTACAGGTATTATGTTGCTTACAAAGTCTGACTTTTGATTGGTTTAATTAGTGATCAATGAGATATAAGGATTTAATTATGTATAAAATACTGCTGGAACGGCGTGGATTTAATGAGAGAAGTGAAGAGTACTTGATCAAACAGCGGTTTCTTAGTTTTAAGGAGTTTTATATGGGATCTATTTAATAATTTCTCAGTTTTCTGTTTTATTCACCATTTGCAGATACAAACATGGCAGCAACAGAAACCA
Organism: Hoplostethus mediterraneus; assembly: GCA_034670385.1. Lineage (NCBI taxonomy): Eukaryota > Metazoa > Chordata > Actinopteri > Trachichthyiformes > Trachichthyidae > Hoplostethus > Hoplostethus mediterraneus. Next base: position 113,071 of record JAXDDW010000266.1, read on the forward strand.
TCGTGGAAGTTTTAAGGGTTTTGGGGTATATGACACAGAGACAACAAAGACCACCAATCAATATGGGGTAAAATCTCTGATGTTGGAACAACTCAGCTCTATGCAACTCCAACTCAAGTCCTGTGAGGTTCTTCATGTTCATAGAGTGTCTTACCACTGGCATCTGTCCTGCTTGAGCGTTGCACGAGATACCCAGAGCCTTGGCAACGTCCTCCAAAGGTAAGTAGTCTCCCGGTGAATCCTGGATAAAGTGCAGTAGGACCTTCTCGCCGCCTCCAGTGCAAAAAAATATTAAGAAGCCATTGTTATTGAGTATGCTTACCGTCCACTCAGGGACTGTTTTTCTAGCCACTTCAAAATGCCACTTTGTGATACCACATTGCCCTCTAGTGGAGAGACCACAAAAATGCCTCTCAAAAAGATTCAAGCGCATCGCCTATAAAATCCTTCACTGATGACTCAAAAATGCAATTTTAAGCATTTATTTACCAGCAGTCAAATGACTACTTGAACAATTAAAACGTTTTTTCATAGATATACCCCTAAACAAGACAGATACATAGCATACAGCATATCTGAGCTGAACTTCAATTTCTCTCCCCTCCTACCTTTGGCCACAATGAGCATGCCTCCACTCTGCAGCAGATCTCCTGTGAAGTTCCCCTGGATGCCTTGAGCGCTGGCCTGAACAACAGCAGAGAATGAAGTCAGAAGTCTTGTAATCTCTCGTCTTCCTCAGAAACTTTGGCACCCAGGTCGCTGGTCATATCTGACATCATTTTAACAACAGATACCTACCTTTGCAGCTACATCTCGTACTTTCTTCCCCAATGCAGCAGGAACCACACTTAAGGCAGAATACCTGAGTGGGAAAAACATTGTCCCTGAATTAGACATAATCACGAAGTGGTTCATTTAGAAAAAAAAGGCTAACTTGTATTCATATCAATCCACTAGCTCCACTAGCTTCTCTAGTATATACAGGAAACACCGGTGTACCATACTCACCTTTTAAAGCCCAAATCCTTGTAGCTTTTCTTCTTTGCATCAACATAAAGGGCTGCAAGGGAAGAATAAAGATCAATTATTTATAATGCTACTTGTAGATGGGCTCCATAAGCATGTGACACTCCCTGTGACACACACACACTCTGTTATGCAATGTTGTGCAAAGGTGACAATGCTGCCATTTCAAAATAAGTAAGTGAACAGGCAGCACTAGGGGTAAGTTAGGCCCGCTGTGTGTTAAGATTTTACAAAATTCTAAAAGCTGCAATTATTTTTCATTTTAGAGTGTACTATCATTTTAGTGCAACACAAATCTGAAAAAGGTGCCACTGCCAGGAGTGATTAAGTACATATTGGTATTGCTGCTTACATCCTTTAAAAAAGCCTCCATCCTTGAACTCCTTCAGCCCCGTCTCCTCCGGTCCGATGCCCACAAGGGCTACACCGCTGGCTTTCAGGTCCGGCTCTAGTTTGCTGATTTCTGATGCCGTCCACCGACACACCTGACAGCCAAACCTGCGCAGGAAGAACAAGACCACTGGCTTTTCACGCCATAGAGACTGGAGCTCTACACTCTGGAACACAGACAGGGGAGTTGGCAAACAGTGAGATCAACACATAGATGGGGGAAATGGATGCAGGGTGCATTATATATGTTGTGTGATCATACAGCATATGACCTACAGCGCAGTGTTGTGTTGCTATTCACAAGTATTCCCTTCTGAGTCACAGTATGATCATCTTAATTGCACCCTGGATGCCCCATTACACTGCAATTAAGCCAACAGTAACGCTGTGAGGTAATGGTGGGTTTGCAATCCCAGCATTCATGCAAGTCTCTCTCGGGAAGAAGCAAAGTAAGCCAAGCGTTTCCAAAGAAAGAGTTTCGTAAACAAACCAGCAGGGTAAACACAATGTTTCAGAGAAGGAAACTCTAATCTGCCATATATCACGCGCTGGCTAGTCGGTCAGCTACATACCTCGTCGGAGTCAGCACTCTTCAGCAGGTTCTTTCCAACTTCAGAAAGGTCGACGTTCGCCATTTCTCCAACTGCACTCCACGGTTTGCAATTTATCAACGGTGTAACGCAACAGCGATACTTTCTGACGCCCCGCAGTTACAAAACAACCGCATCCTGATACGCCCACTCGACACTGGAGTCCAGTCATGTTGCTGCTGCTACAAACCCACCAATCATAGCGCGAGGGTTATTGAAGGAAGGCTTTGCTGAAGGCAATTTTGAGCACGTGCATATTGCCTAACAGCCTATATTTCCCCCCCCCCGAAAATTTCAGTTTGGAAAAGTATCGTAAGGTTAAGTACATTGGCTCACCACTCTTGATATGAAATGACAGAAGTGACTGAACTCTGCCTTCTGCGTGAAGATATAAAAATGGTTTATGTTGGTTACATAAAGTGCGGCAGGTGAGCTCAAAGGTGATGGGATTTGGATTTATTGCATGGCCAGTGTTGACTCTCAACTGTCAGCCAGACTACAAGACACGATTACTGGCACCCGCATTTTATCCAGATAATGTCTTCTGAAATACTTGGGAATTGAAACAACTTTCAGTCTTCACAACAGCACTTGATCAGACATCAAAGTGACACCCTTTAGAACAGTTCAAACCAATGTTGTTAGGGCAGTGTAATTTAAATCACCTGTGACAGGTGCCCACGTGGTACAAATGAACCAATTATCCATTTTAAAATAAAACGCCTGCTGTTCTGCTTCCCTGTCTGTGAAATTGATGAAGAGAAAATGAATGTCTGAGGATTCCAGGAAATCTGTTATCAAACATAAACATTTTTACACAACTATTACCAAACATCACAAAGCTATAAGACCATCTCTACAGACCTTGGTACTTCTAGAGATGTGTACATTATCTGCATAAAATGCAAGGGTGCCAATAATCATAATCATAATAAAGAACTGTAGGTATCAATTTCATATCAATCACTGAGACAGCAAAATAATGTAGCTTAGATTTTTCTACTTTTAGATTCCTACTTTTGTGAACATGTTTCACAGTCAGGAAATCTGGTGGTTCTGGTAAGTGGTCCTGGTACAAAAACACCACAGTCATCCCGATAGTGTTTCCCTCAATGATCTCCATCTGATGGCCAAACGGAGCTGTGTCTTGTAGATAGATAGATACTTTATTGATCCCCGGGAGGAAATTCTGGGGTTACAGCAGCAGTATCAACAAGAAATGTACAAAATACACAGAATACAATATACAAAATATTAAGGCCTTAATGCTTAATACTAAAAAAAATACAGTACTAGGTGACATAGAACCAGGATGTACAGCAGATGGATGGCATGTTTACATAAATACACGTAGGGAAGAGTAGCTTGTAAATGAATGGATGGTACACGTATACAGAGTTAAAGTAATGTAACTCGGTAATGGCTGAATGAATGTGAGGACTTGTTTTTTTGCAGTGAGATTTTTCTTCAAAAATGATTTCTAGGATTACTATAGCTCTTTTTCGTGCAGGGAATGGACCAGAATCGTGCGAGGAAAAAGCCCCCCACCATTATTATTTTGACCTTGGCAGCCAAGTTTTTCTGATCTCTGTATACGGGACCTGTCCGTGGTGCTGATGTTGCAGGGAGGGGCGTGACGTCACGGCAGGGACCGGGAGGACGAAGCGAAGGGGGAGAAAAGAAGAGGGGGAAGGAGAAGGGACGGAGGATAGAGCGGGGGGATGACTGCATCAAAGGGAAAAACACATGAATCGTGTAATTCATCGTACATTTTTATAAAGCATAAATAATGTTTGATGTGTTTACCTTACACAGTATGCCGCAATAAATGACGAGCCAGCCCGAAAAGGTAATTATTATCTTTCACGTTTCAATTTGCACGCCTGCCTCATCGTCTAACACAACAGTTAATCCGATTGTATGATCTTCACCTTGATAACCAAATGTCAAGTCGAGGAAAATATTGAGGATCATTAGCAGAATAGGCATAAAAAAAATATACAAATAAAAAAAAGGAACACAATCGATCCGCTATTTGGCTACATTGGGTCTCTTGCTATACAGATTGCCTAAATGTTTGAATCTGTGCCATCATTTTAAATTTCCATTGCTGAGATTGTGATAAAGGATGTAAGCAGGAATACCAATGGTTCCATTGTGTCCGATTTGATCTTCCTACATGAAAAATTAAAATGGAAACAGTCTCCATGAGAGCGATGCCGCATACCATTCTGCTGTATTCAGCCACGCGGAGCACATGGGTTTTGCGCACATCACTACCAACATGCGCATTGGTTGCAGTGCGTCGTGGCCACGAGGAGTGCCATCATTGCTGATCATTGGTGATGGTCCTCTTGGTAGACTATACCACTGGTAACTCATTCACATGATTATTATGGTGTCTTCCATGATCTCGAATGCCCTCTAAAATCCAATATAGCCTATTGCTAATTGACAAAACAAACATTTGAATCATCATTGAGTTACCTGAAGTTGGCAATCACCCTTTTGTGTGCTGCAGTGTAAGCTGGGTTGAGAGTGATGTCATCTCCAGGCATGGGCACCCCCAGTGACCCCCTCCTGCCCAGTCCCGGGGGGAGGTCAGCTGCTGCTCAGGAAGGTATCTGGAAGAGCTCGCTCCCCAAAACCGCCAGCTTCCCAACGTCCACCACTCGGCACCTCAGTCACCGTGCCAACAACTTCCAAAGACACCCGAAGCGTCGGAAGCTGATCAGACCTTCTCCACCACCACCACCGAACACACCCTGCCCCCTGGACCAGCTGGACCTCAGTGAGCTTCCTCCAAGACGTACCTTTCCCGAGTTGCTCTTCAACGGCTGCATCCTGTTTGGTATTGAATTTAGCTATGCCATGGAAACAGCTTATGTGACACCCGTGCTTCTGCAAATGGGTCTGCCTGACCAATTCTACAGCCTGGTGTGGTTCATTAGCCCCATACTGGGTAAGTGAAAAGCCAGAGGAGATGTTGTGATGTTGAACAGCTTTAATCTTGTGCAGCACTCTTTCAGTGGCCTGTAACTCTCTGTCCCCTCTTTGGCTTCAAGGATTCCTTGTTCAGCCTCTCCTAGGAGCTTGGAGTGATCGTTGTACATCCCGGTTTGGACGAAGGAGACCCTTCATTTTTGCCCTGGCCATCGGTAAGAAATCTCAATGATATATGTGCATGATCCGTCCACTTTACAGATGTCTGTTGAGAATTGATATTCTAGTGCTGACATTATAAACTTTGCTTCCTCTCCTTTTGCCTCACAGGGGCTTTGGTTGGTCTAACTCTGGTGCTGAATGGGCGGGACATGGGCGGTGCACTGGCTGACACAGCATCAAATCACAAGTGGGGAATCGTCCTGACAGTGTGTGGAGTGGTTCTGATGGACTTTAGTGCGGACTCAGCTGACAACCCCAGCCATGCCTACATGATGGATGTGTGCAGCCCAGAAGACCAGGATCGGGGCCTGAACATCCATGCACTGTTGGCGGGTAAGAAATCTCTACACACCTATTACATTACAATCATTTAGCAGACGCTTTTATCCAATGCGACTTACAAAGGTCTACCGACTGAGCTGTCCGGGCCAATTCATGTTACAAGCTCACAAAGTTTACTTAGTTGTTACAGTACTGGCATAGCAGGAGACATCAAGATATCATCTGCTATTAAAAGGTTTAAAGAAATTATTTATGAGTCTGATATGTTTCGTGCACCAGTTATCTGATGTGTCTTAATCGTGCTATGCAGGACTGGGAGGTGGATTCGGCTACATTGTGGGTGGCATCAACTGGGACCACACCGAATTTGGAAGGACGATGGGAGGTCAGCTGCGGGTCATATACATGTTCACAAGTGTCACACTGGTGGTTGCCACGGCGATGACTCTGACCAGCATCCCTGAGCGGCCCCTACCAAAGACCCAGCCTAACAAAAACTCCGGCAAAAACAATCTGAAAAGCCCGATCCTCCCTCTGCCTCCTTCTCCCCCTGTTCCCCCAGGAGCAGGACTGGACGAGGAGCAAGAGGAGGAGGGTCTTTATAGCTACAAATTCTCCCACCCACGCAATCCTGACCCCTTGGCCCACTCCTGCAGTGCCAACGCACGGCTCTGCGCTGGCCACACTAGCCCCATATCGCCCCTCAGCCCCCTCACTCCTAAATATGGCAGCTTTATAAGCAGGGACAGCTCTCTCACCGGCATCAACGAGTTTGCCTCCTCCTTGGGAACCTCCTACATAGACAGTGTGCTCATAGACTGCTACACAGGACAGCAGACACCGCAGCCCCAGGACCCTGACTCCACAGCCAGGCCCCTGCCTCCGGGGAGCTCCCCCCCTCCTCAGGAGTCAGGGTCCCATATGACAGGAAAGGCCCAGCTTGAAGGGGCTCAACCAGCTGGAGAGGCTCAACATGCGGAAGGGCCCCAGCCCGGAGGAGAAGCTCAATCCCTCGGAGCGCCTCACCCCGGAGCCGGGTCGCATCGAGGCTCATCTGCCGGTATCCTGAAGCGCCCCCAGAGTCTTGCACTCATGGAGGATCCCATGGCAACCCAGATTATTGGGCTGGAGAATGGACGCAGAAGGACAGTGACCTTCAGCCAGCAGGTCAGCCATGTTAAAACATAAAACCACACGTTTAATGTGCATGTGCAGATGGTTTAAACGGTCAATCGTTTATTATTACATTGGGATAAAGGTGAGTGCTGTAGTTGCACCTCAACGCTGCATTTCTGAGCACAGTGTCTGTTGCTTTTGTCTCATGAAGGTTGCTAACATCCTGCTGAATGGGGTGCGCTATGAGAGCGATCTGAGTGAGAATGTGCAGACAGCAGAATCCCAGATGTCCATGAGGCTGCTGTGTGTGGCCATCTACAGGATGCCTCCCTCTCTGAGGAGCTTATGCACTAATCATTTTTTAGGTGAGAAAAAAAAATCACTTCGTTTGAATGTAGTACTATATTCGCTGACACTGTTGCAAACCTATTGTCACCAATACCTACGCCACATGTAAAAGCTGTCTATTTTGTATTTGATTGTTTTTGCTCTAGGCTGGCTGTCTTTTGAGGGCATGCTGCTCTTCTACACTGACTTCATGGGGGAGGTGGTGTTTGAAGGAGACCCCAAAGCACCCCACGACTCTGAGGCTTACAAACGCTACAACGCTGGGGTCAGCATGGGCTGCTGGGGCATGTGCATCTATGCATTCAGTGCTGCTTTCTACTCAGGTGAGCCGCAGCCACAGCACCTTTAATCACATGTGTTTTCAGTGTCAGTGCAGTACTTTTTACTCTGTTTGCCTTCCTTGACGTGCTTCACATTTCTGTTTCTCTTCCACTTCCTCCATCCTGATTCTCTTCTTCTGCTTCTAGCCATATTGGAGAAACTGGAGGAGCGTTTCTCCCTCCGCACTCTCTATTTTTTTGCCTACCTGGCATTTGGTTTGGGCACAGGCCTGGCCACGCTCTCCACCAACCTCTATGTGGTACTTTCTCTCTGTGTCACCTACGGGGTGCTGTTCTCCTCTCTATGCACGCTGCCTTACTCTCTGCTGTGTGAATACTACCAGAGCCCTCAGGTCAGTCGATACTGATGCGATATAATGATTTGTGGTGGACTCCCCCCGGAGGAACGTCATAACTAAACGTGCGTGTTTATGTCCTTTAGTTTTGCGGCTCGTCCGAGGAAGGGACCAGGCGGGGGATGGGAGTGGACATCTCTCTGCTCAGCTGCCAGTACTTCCTGGCTCAGATCCTGGTCTCCGTGGCGATGGGACCTCTGACCTCGCTGGTGGGCGGGGCCCAGGGAGTGATGTACTTTTCAAGCCTGATGTCATTCGTGGGCTGCCTGTACTCCTCTCTCTGCGTGGTGTACCACCTGCCCCCCCCTGAGGGTGAGCCCCCCGAAAGCGAGACCCAGCCACTATTGGTGCACATTTAGAAAGCCTCTAAATTCACGTTACCTCACACACTCACGACAACACACGCTCTCACGGTGTCGCTTATTGTCTCTTTTTGACCTCCACAGCACCGATAGGACAACACACTGTACATCCGCCGGTACACTGTACAGCACAACTCCATATATTATTTCACACCACTCAGCACACCGCTCTCCTCAGAGCTAGACAGACAGACAGACATTGGCCACCGCTCTAATATGTGTACATGTGACCAGTGTGTTTCATACAGTGTGTGTGTGTGTGTGTGTGTGTGTGTGTGTGTGTGTGTGTGTGTGTGCCCATGCATTTTTTCCTAACTTTTCCAAATGTGTGACTCTTTGACTACGGTGTGGGAGATTTCTGTAAGTGTGTGTGTGTGTGTGTGTGTGTGTGTGTGTGTGTGAGACACCTCTATCAGTATGCTTGCGAACTAAGACTATAACAGGCTGTTGTGTGTCTGATTTCTCTGCTGTAAGTTGAACCTCTCATCATCTTTCCTTGCCTGCTGGTGTTTAGAGTTTCGATCACTACATAGAGGCTAACTACAGCTTTTCCCTCTTTTTTCCTCCCTTTATCAGTTGCCTAATGTCTGCATGAGCCGCAATGTAGTCTCTCAATGCACTCGTGTTAATCTTTTGTTTTGGTCATATGGCCAAGGGAATGTCTACCTGCCTGTTTCTCTGAGTTAGCATATCAGCGTCCCACCTTAGGGAGGATTGTGTGACTAACTGAATGTGCTCCCGATGATGTTTGAAGCCTTGAACACCACCTTGAACTCTGCAGACACATATTTAATATCCAAACACTCCAATGACCATTCGATTTGATGTGCAGCCGTTTCACGTGCTGGTCGACTCTTAGTCAAGTCCCCAGTTAAGAGTACAATACCAAAAATAAATACGACATAGAGCCATGATCAGATGACACACACACACACACATGCATGCACACACACGCACATTCAAAAACACAGAGAACCGTGTACTGGTGGCAATTTATCTCTGGGCCCTCACTAAGCCATGGACAGCACTGTGAGCTGTCACCCTGCTCCTGGCCATACCGTTGTAATGACAGTGATTCTTGTCATTATCAGGAAGAGGAGAAGTTGAAACTGGGGTGTGATTCAGCAGTCGGTCGGAAACCGAACAAAACAGAAGAACAACAAAACAGTTGTTTGACTGGCAAGAGTTCTCAGAAGATTCATGTGAACTGTGGGTAACCATGAAGTCGGACAACACTGAGAGGAAAGACTTTTTGGGGGTCCACGTTGCCAGCAGCAAGTGCTTATCTTCACCATTTAGGGTGCATGCTGTACGTTGTAGGCTTCTGTCACTGCACTCGACCCATCGAGGCTCACACTGTAGTGCAATGCTCTCACATTCGGATTGGTCATCCAACTTCTTCACAGGAGGCATCACACATCCCATCCGTCCACCCATGCTAGGAATTCCATCTTCATCTGGTTGCTAATATAAAAAAAAATGGTGCAAATAGTTTTTTGATCTATTGCACCATGTCAAAACAGCTTGCTTTGTATTGCCTGTACATCTTCAACGTGGCTGGCGCAGGGCCTAGTTTTGAGGCTTTTACAAAGTTAAACATTAGTGTAGCCTGTTTTCAGCCTTTCAGTTTGAGTTCCCTGACTGGTTCCCACTTTCACCACCCCGACCTTATCATTTAGAGCCGATGGTGCGTCAGAATGTCAATCACGGCCTACCACTAACACCTCCATGACTGACTGGACACATGCCATGCACATGTTTCTAAGAAAATAGGAACTGTATGGATCATGCTGTTGCAGTTTGCTTGAGAAAACATTTTGAGTATTTGTGTTCTATGGTGCCACCTATTGCTCAGTATTTAGCAGTGTTACTGTAACAGCTACTTTACTTCAGGGTTGAGGTGAAACTAAAATGATCTTTGCCATTTTTGACTCCCGTGTCAGTTATTGCAACCAATTTTATCACTACTTTCAGTTGTGTACACCCAGCCAAGATTTCACCCCAATTGAGCTGAATGATTATAATCTGCAACCTCAAAGTAGACCACAAGGGGGCGCTGGGAAATGAGAAACAGAAAACCTTTGATTCCAAGGATCCATTTCCATTACAAGTGACTGGGAAAAAGAAAAAAAAAATCACTCCTGTTCCTTCCTACATCTAAGCCAACCATTTTCCATGTTAGGAAAAATTAGGTCAAGTGACATCATCTACTTACAAAGCCACAGCTGTAAGAGAACACGGATAATCCATTAACAGGTATTAACGTGCATGCAAAAGTAGATACAATACATGTGTAAAAAGACAATTTATTTTTTAATCAGAATATACAAAGCAGTGGCTTAAGTAACCAAATGTCATTCTGGTTCTGAGAAAGGCAGTCTTACACACAAAACCGGGTTACCCAGCCATAACATAACCTCATTGAAAAACGAAAACCGTATAAACCTGCGTGGAATGCATACAGGACTGACCAAAGCTTTAAGATTTAAGAGGGGTTAATTAACATTGCAAAAGCCTGCCTCCATAAAAGAGGGTCAAGCAATCTTATCATGGAGGTGCAACACAGACCCCTTCATTTATGCCATCTGATGACAGGGCGGCCAGGCAAAGGATTAACTACTAGCAGCTCAACACAAAAACTATGCCTGAACTAATAATGCTGACAACTGTCCATTAGCCCCTGCTTAAAACTTATCTTTGGTCCTTTAAGTGAATCTGAGAGGTCAACATGAGCCTTTGTGGAGGGGCAGCTGCCTATATGTATGAACCAGCTGGTCAGCAATAACATAGTAGAGAATGTGCTTACAACATACTGATGTAAAACCTAAACCAAAAAAAAAAAAAAAGATCTTATGGTGTGGCCCGATTTGTACAAGTAGAAAAAAAAAGTTTTATAGACCAATAAATAACATTTCATAAAAAAGGAGGCGGGGCCACTACGTTTCAGGACTCCAGTGCAGTGTGATAACATGGGAGCAAACAAAAAATCTCTCAAAGATACAGAAAGCACAAGCTCTACAACACAATGTTGACCAAGCCGTTTAGACAGTGCTGCAAACAAGTAGCAGAGCAGAGCTCTAAGCCTCCACTTTTGCTTCTTTTGAATCTCCATTTTCTTCCGTCTTCTGCTTTTTTGTCTCCACATTTTCCTGAAGTAAAATAAACATTCAACTGATTAATGGACGAAATGTTTATTTTAGTCGAGAGATTAAAAACACCACCCAACTGATTGAAATGTGCAAATTATAAATGTGGATCAAGTGGCATTTCAATGATTGTACAGCTTGAAGACAGAACCCACCTCCTCCTCATCAGCTGCACGCTTCACAGGCTGTGCATCAACCTCCTCAGCAGGGGGAGCCTCTTCTGCTTTCTCTGCAATAACAGTTTACATTACTTTGTGAGTAATTAAATAGATTAGGATTTATGATCCATGCACTTTACACAGGACCAACTGCAAAACATTCAAATTCAACTGATTGCCATACAGAGGGACATGCATCAGTGCAATCAGGACACAATCTGGAAACCTCTTAATCAATGTAGCGGTACTAAAAATGTATTCATGAACATATTAATACTGATTAATATGAATGTACCATCTCCATTCTTGTGTTCCTCTTCTGCAACTTCTTCTGCTTTGTCACCATGATCAGCACCATTCTGGATGAAGACGAGAGAAAATGTGAGTCCAGTGACAGAAATATCAGCATTGTGTGTAATGTCATGACTGGGTCTTAATATATGAACAATACCGTAGCATTAGGGCCAATCCAAGAAATCAAATGAGACAATCCCCAAACATTCCTGGATTAATCCTCCCATAGTATTGCATGTAGTACTCCTTCGGGGATTCTTAAAAAAAAGGAGGCATGTGTCTGGCTCTTATTACCTCCCCAGAGGATTAGCTACCAAGCTCTGGGAATGAAGTCACAGAACCAATGGAGACATCCGAAAGCTTGCGAGCCAACATCTGTGCCATTTCACAACCCAAACAAAGCCCGGTGGGATAGCACAGTCTGGAGAGCAGCTGAGCTGGGGGGGGCGGGTCTAGCGACACCTGCATGATGAGGGTGCTAAGACAAAAGGCCATGAGGCTCGTCAAGGAGGAGTGTGCGCCTCAACTCACTGTGCCATTGGCAGGTGCGGCCCCGTTGCCAGTCTCCTTCTCCTTATCCTCCTTCTCTTCCTCCTCCTCCTCCTTCTTCTTCTCCACTTCGACTTCTTTCTTCTCTTTCAGCTCCTAAAAAAAAGAAATAAAGAAAATAGGATGTTATATGGAGGACATTCAAGACAGTTATCGTCAAGTACCAAGTCTGCTTTTAAGTTTGTTATTCAGTGAAGGCTACGCAAAAATCTTCTCAAATCGTCAATGTTTTAACATTTGCATCTCAATCCGCGCGTACTGTGGCTTCCCGCCCACAGCAGCACCGCTCCACCAGCTGTGTCATCTCGAGCGCTTTGTGTGCTCAACAGACATTTTTGTAAGCTAACAACGTCAATTCGGTTACCTTTTCAGCTCAAATAATTAGTCGTCGATGTTGAAATGTATTAATAAGTGACGTTAACCGTGTATGGCTGTCGGCAGGCAATGTCATTGATTTATAATCCTTCTTTCGTTACTGATAATTCACAAAGTAACGATAATGTTTGTTGCAATCGCTGAATGACCGGCTGTCCTTTTACCCGGTCAGTAACACCATTAGCACAAATAATATCATTAGTTTGATAAGTTACGTCGACTTAAGGTTAACCGTGACTATTCAACTAAAAAAAAAAAAAAAATCAATGAAACGCACCTTTGCTGTAACCTCTGTGGTTGCGGTCGTGTCAACTGCTGTATCAGCCATGGTAGGTTTTTTGAATTAAGTTTGATATTTTTTTTCTTCAGTTAAGATTTTTTTTGGCTCTTTGCCTCCGTGTGGGTTAGTCGTAAGAAGCTGAGAGAGAAATGATGATTGCCAGCCTCTGCTTTTCTCTCGAGCTCGTTGAAACTACTCTCGTTGGATACAGCGGGTCAATGCCAAACACGATTGGACAATGCCTATAATCGGAATATACCATTGGAGGAATCTGATGTCAGTCTTAATAAATCGTCCCACCCACCAGCTATGTTCTCTTTCATTGGTCAATTATTTTAAAGCACTGTGCTACGCTACCCAGCAGTTCTTTCTCGCTTCCCATTAGTTTGCTTTCTGATATTTTCATCTACATTTAAAACAAGAGAAGTACGTGGTCGATCGAATCTATTTTACTATATTAATAAGTAAACTGTGAATAACTAAACTTTGCTTGAGTATATGGTTTTGGGAAGTTTGTCAACACAAGCCCACGCGCGGCATCTTTTGTGTTTAACAGCGCTCTTTTTTCCTAAGGGTATCAAGTTACAAGTAAAACTGCATAATGTGACGATGTGAAAAACCATTACACCACTCCTCCTTTCTATATTTAATCTCTGTAACAAAATGTGTTCTTGGTGAAGTGTGTAATTTCTTAGGCTTTCACTTTTTGAAGTTAGTTTGAGTCAAAACAGTTGTAATGCAAGTATACATTGAAGACTCACATTAACCAATTAAGCAGTTTACAATACAATACAATACAATACAATATACTTTATTATTATTATATAGTTTATATTTCTACATAACTACAAATAATCTGCAGGGAAACATGGCTGCATTGCTTGAGAACTAAAAAACAATTTCACTGATATATTATTATTTTAAATGTTATTATCACTATGTTTGAAATAGGTAGTAAAAATGTCTTTGTGGTTCATGTTTATGAATTTATACATAATGCCCGACTAAAGTGTTAATAAGGCAATGAAAAGTATTAAGTACTTTCTTTTGGCAGATCAATGTATACATGCTAAAGACTGGTCAGAAATGTGTGCTCTGTTTGAGGCTACATACCAGAAAAATGAATGTGCCACGCTCTGGCTGAGGACAGCGTGAGCAATTAAAGTGTTGCTTTGTGATTTGTGAGTCTAACCAACAAAGACAGCAACCGAGCATGGTGTGTGTATGTGTGTGCACGTGCCTGCGTGGCCGTATGTAAAAACTTAAAGTTAAATCACAGTCATTATATCATTACATTATTGAATGAGAAACTTTTTTTTTTCTGAAGAGGGGAATAAGGATATCACTGACTGAATATGAGGTTTCAAAATAAAACCCTATGAAAAGTCGAATTCCACTTAATAGAACATTCTTAAGTAAATCCATTATATGCTTGTGTTTGGAACTATGCGTAACCTTGCAAAGCATTCATGCATGCATGCAATGAAAAATGAATAAATGCAGTGTGCGATGGTATTTGATGGCAGATGCAACTACTGTTTTTCCAGACCAGCGCAGAGACTAATTACTTTTCAGATAAGTCTCTGATTCATTTTTCAGGTATAACTATGATCAAACATGTGCTTTCTGCATTTGCTTGCAAATACAATTCCCCTATTAATTAGAGAGCATCGATTGGTTTGCTGGATAAAGTGGTGTTTGATATTACAGCCAAAGGGTGTTTCTTCTCCCCCAGGTGTTATTCGAGGTGAGCTACTCTGCCTTCATGTTCACTGTTTACTCCTCCAACTCATAAACCTAAAGGAGTGGCTAAAACAAATCTTTGTGGGCCCTGAACTTCGAGCCTGCAGCACCTGAACAGTGTCAGTCCAATAGGGGGCAGAATATTTTCATGGCTTGTTCCCTAGGTAAAACCTGCATTGGAGATTTTAGTACTGTGTCATGACACCCTTAGGGTAGGTTTTGACCGACTCTTGACTTCTACAAGTTTGAACAAAAACACATGAACAGCCTACACTCCAGCAAACAATACATCTTTACATGTGCACAAAATATGGCAGCCCTCGGACCTGGATTTCAAACATTTCCAGATAGTCTTACAAACGTTTTTATCCTCGGCTTGTCCATATATACCATAACAAAGCTGGATGTCATCGTAAGTGACATTAGTATTTGTTCAGCCTCTAATTTTAAGGCCCCCAGGACTTAATCCCGACTGCCTCAGTTATCTCCTTCTTGCCACACGGCTATTCAAGCCACTGGATTTGATGAAGCCTCCAGGCCCTCATTTAGACATTCACCTCACATTCAACTGAAATATAATTATGAAGACTGTAATTACATGCAGAGATCAAAGGGTTGTGTGTCAGTGTGGTAGTTGGTTACTTTGAGCTGCTGGGCTTGATGTTTTTTCTGTGTTTCATGAGGGGGGTTTTTTTTTCACCGGTGTTTAGTCTGTCATTCCAAAATGAGATGGTACCTGGTAACTCATACCAGCGAGATATCACGTTATGAGATATATATTTTGTATATCAAAGCTTCTGATTTTGTAAAAGACAAAAACAAAATGAAGAATGAATGCAAGGTTTATATAATTTAAGTTATATAATGTTTTGAAAATGAATGAAATAGTCTAATAATAGTCACAAAGCAGCAGGAGAAAGATATCCAATATGTCAGCACACATAAAGGCAGGGATTCATCTTGGTATTGCATGAAGTTGCAGTGTTGCCCTTTCATTTGGGAAATGAAGACCATGTGGAGACCGCTGAGCACCGAAACAGACGTCCACAATCTAATGGCCTCAGCGTGTGCATAACCCAGATCCATGGGAGGAACAGCAGACTAAAAACCAGCAGACGGCATTACTTACTCTTTTTTTCTGTAACTGGAAAATGGGAGCAATCAGAGAGGGGGAGTGTTTGTGAGATCATTTCCTGTCTCTTTTTTTTTCTTGTTTGCCTACTACCTCAACATGTTTCCATGTGCCTCGGATTTTTTGCAAAGAAAAAAAAGTCATTCAATTGAAACGTAAAATTAGTACTTGGGGTTGTTGATGCGCGGGGGGGTTGACGTAAAAAAAAAGACGCTATTCATGTAGAGATATTGTAAAACCCTTATACCTCACCAACTGGAATTGGTATTTTCCACAATTTCCTCAACTAGGAACTGGGAAGCTGTTTTATGTTATGCAAGGTTATGGTACCACATAAAGTAATACTGTACAAGAAAGAATAGACTCTTTGTGCTCAGTATGATCCAGCTTTGAAAGTAACCAAACCAACAGTTTCCATAGCCTGGGGTACAATTTCTGTAAGCAGCGGCATAATGTTAGTGTTGTTCGCTAAGCGCTAACAGTTCAGCGCAATATATGACAATCAGGACAGTCAAAACAGCACCTTAGATGTTGAAGGTCAGAGAATTTCAACCTGACTTGTGGAATGTCAGTGCTAGAGGGGAGAGCAGAGCGGGGACCATCAAAGAGCAGAGGTCAGGATTAAGCGGGGGAAGGGTCCCCAGTAATTGGAGGAATTGGTGGGGACAAACTGAGCCCTTTTGTTTTGAACAGCGGTGTCCTGCATGCTCTGACTGGCTTCCCTGGCTTCTCAGGCAGATCCAACAGAGTATAGTAACAACATAAAGTTGACTTGTCACCGGGCTTCTTAAATGGCATGCATGGTGAGGCACAAGGCGTACTTACATGGGATCAACGTTATTTATCTATCATCAAAATCAGTTAGCGTCATAAACACCCAAACATAATTAGATATTAGATATTAGAATTCTATGAAACTTCTTTTTTAATCAAAACTTCTGCAATGTTTCCAGTTGAAGAAATGATTAGACGACCAATAACCATACGAGTCTGTCGACTAATCAAATAGTTCTTTTAACAAATTGCTTTTCCTGTATTATGGACTTCCTGTTCACTAATGCCATTAGCAGACGACAATTTTTGTGAATATTGTTGTGATGTCAGAGACGTATTTATAAACTACAGGAAATAATACATTCAGCTTTTAGATACGATGTTGTAACTTTATTGATCCCTGTGGGGATATTAGGTTGTTGCAGCAGCAAAAGTAATAACATTCAGCAGGGAAAAAGAAAATAGGATATAAGCACATAAATACAAACTACAAATAAGCAATACAAAAACAGAAGTAATTCAATAAGTGTATATAAAAATAAATATGCATAAAAATACATACATAAACATATATATAAGTAAATATAAACACTATAAACTCAATGTAATATAAGTATATAATATAATATAATATATAAGTATCTATAAACACAATGTAATATAAGTATATAATATAATACAAGTATCTATAAACACAATGTTTCATAAAAATATGAAAATATCAATATGTATAAAATATGAAATACTGGAACCATTATGATGGTATGGTATCCTATTAGGTAGGGTTAGGTACTGGGGGAGGTGCCGGGGCTGCTGTTTGCCTAACCTTAAGCTAGGTTGTTTTAGTTGCCTAATCTCAACTGTTTGGCACAACCAAAGTAATTTCATCTGATCTGAAAGGTTTTCTTAAGATACATATGACCATTGTTCTGAGAATACATTGTCTGGCTTCATCGGACTGTGATCTCTGATGTGCACTGGAGCAGTTTTCAGCTGAGTGTGCCTCAGTCAGGATGGTTATGAGCACCTCCATGTCTGAAGCCATGGTTCTCACTGTTTATGACAGGGTAAGGAGCTCCAGGAGGTCCTTAGAGTTGAGCTGCTGCTCCTCTACATTGAGAGGAGCCAGTTGAGGTGGTTCGAGCACCTGGCAAAGATGCCCCCCTTGGCCGCCTCCTTTTAGAGGTGTACAGGACATGACTGACTGGGAGGAGACCCCGGGGTAGACCCAGGACACGCTGGAGGGACTACATCTCCCAGCTGTCTTGGGAACCCCCCAGGAGGAGCTTGAGGAAGTTGCTGGGGGGAAAAGGGCATCTGGGCTGCTCCGCGTGGCATGTTGTCACCGCGACCCCTAACCTGGATAAGTGTGTAAATGTGCATCATAGTCAGATAAACAAGTCTACAGAAGCCCAAACATATATAGGGAGAATGTTGTGGGATGTGGAGTAGCATTGCAACAAACTTAACAGCTTAGCTAATGCATTGACTTTACAGATACCAATAGCTTATGTACAGAATGTGAATGTACAAAAATGTCAGTGTGCAAAAACTCATGCATTGTTTTCACTGCCGACTCCATGATTGTGCAGAAATATGTCCAGAGGAAAAACATCCAAAATGACTATAAATGTATAGAGTACATATGATCTTGGGCTGCAGAGTCTAGGACAGTCTGTGTAGTCAGTGCAGTGTAGTGCAGGTGTGTATCACTTCTCCTGCTGTAACGTCCCAATTTCCCCCCGGGGATCATTAAAGTTTCATCTTATCTTACCATGCAATTTTCAATGTCTTTCATGTGTCTCGCACCGCTGCCTTGCACTCCTTGTGACCTTAGGACTCCGCAATGATTTACATTTACCTGATTACGGAGTTACCTGATTTCCTGGCCAACATTTTACCACAGCTTGAACACATCAGAATTATTCAGGCAACAAAATATGATAGAAAGTTGATTTTGTGTTGTTTAATACAGTAACGTACCACCACACTTCTTATGACCTATCACCTTATGACACAACATAATATAGTTTCAGTAAAGAAATCTTGGCTCATTTTACTTAAATGATGTTGTTAAAACCTGTGTATTGGAGATAGATTTGGTAGTTTTGGTAAAAATAGAGACTTTGTGGTGAGATTATACACATAAAACAGATTCCTATTCGGTAAAGTAATAGTAACTGAGGACCCTCTAACATCAAATCTACTGTGTTTGTATCACATCACACACAGAGAACCAGGTTTAGAGGTTTAGAAAAGATTGTGACACTGTGGTTAAAAAGGTGGCAAAGGATTTCCTTCTTCTGCAGCACACAAATTCAACTGCTCTCTCCACCACCTTATTTATTTCACCTCTTAGCTCCACCTCCACCACCAGTCTTGCCAGAAGAAAGTGGAAATTTCCAGTAATTCATGGTGCTTTTTAAGAATTGCTCCTCCTCCTTCTAGCTTCCCGCCTTTCACTCTACCTGCTCTTTCCTGCTGCCTACTGGCCTGAAGGCTCCCGACTCCAGCAGACCTCAGCTGCACGCCCTCTCATGCCAAGTACTTTAGTTTTGCAGACTGGACAATTTCTTGCTTACAATACATCAACAACAATATACAATGTCTTTTTTTTTCATTTTGATCTAGGTTGACCAGCCTTTCCTTTGTTTACTGTTCTAGTATCTTTTTAACCCATAATTAAGGGGTTAGGGGAAAGCTCAGAATAACTGGCATTAGCTCTTCTAACTGATGAACGAGGGTTCATATGGGATCACAGATGGCATATTTGCATTTCCCTAGCTGATCTGATATTCTGGTTTCTGGTTTGGTTTGGAGATGTCACCCACACCAAGCCATGCCTGCAACTGAAACACAGAACATTCCTGATTTAAGAAGACAAGAGCTTTTTGGGGTAAGGAGGCCTAGAACGAGATGACCTCCCTTTACACGTTTATAGCCAAAGAGGTTCAGGCTATCTCTGCTGAATGGTTGTGGTTTCACGGCTTCCTCCTCATCAATGAGCCGACAATAAGGCGTGCACACATGACCGGGCCTGGTGCCGAACAGGAAAACATTTTACATATACTACAGATAAAGCCACGAGACAGCTGGAGTGGAGAACTTTTGAGTGTGGTGATGGTACGAGGCACACTGACCTCAGTCCCATTGTGAAGCACCAACAAAGAGCCATCTGCACAGCAACCAAAGCTGAGATGAGGGACTCACACACAGGGGGATAGGGTGGGGGAGGGAGACACAGGGACCTGGAGAGTGAAGGAAAAAAGATAAAGACAAATCAGAGGTGAAGACAAATTTAAACGACAGGACTTGATCAGTGGCATAACGGCATTGATTGTAGTCTGAGTATGGACCATCGTAATAGTCAACACTTTAAAGCTATAGCCTCTTAGAACTTCCTTCACAAAGGAAACAAGAACATATCTGCCCAGACAAGACCTCTCCATTACTGGTAAAATGGAAGACGGCAAATGGAAGCAGCATTTCCTGCTTGCTACAGGATGAAGCAGAAGTCAACTGTAACTCAGCCTGGCTGTTCAAGGCTAATGTTTAACCCAACGCTGGACCTCTAACACGTCCAGTATCGTTCAGACAAGCAGCCAGTAGAAACTTACAGGCTTTGTGTCTGCACCACTGAGTGACAGCACTGGTATCAATTGCAATATCTTGGTTTTGTGCTTGAGGCACATATTCGTAAGGCAGGGCAAACCCATAATATTAATAGGCAATAGGGTGCATTTCAAAATGGTGAAAATAAAGACAAAATGGTGTCAGGGACATCTGAAAAAATCACAAATGTGCCACAGGTAAGAGATGAGAGTCAGGATTGCTTAGCAACAGCAGTAAAAAATTCTTGCAGCCTGTGTGTCAGCAGAGAAACCGGTCATGCTGCCGCCCAGTGGTGGACTGATAGTACCTGCTGGGGGTGAAATGGCATGGAGAACGATCAAAGGCTCACCTCCTAGAAGCATATAGCACGAAAACACAAAACCTGCATTCATCTGAAAGATGGTTAAACTCATATCTGCAGACAAACTCACAAGAAACAGAGATATTCTCTATCCTTTCTCCAAAATGTTTGAAAATGAATTCAGTAATTTGATTGGTTGAAAAATGCTCCAGATCTCATGGCCGGGTGGTTGCTTAGCAACATGCATTGGTGGGTGGGGGTGGGGGGTCTTCAAGGGGAGGGCGCATACTGGGTGCAGGCAGACCAGGGAAATACCTGGCAAAATTCCCAAATAAACAAATGGGGAGGGAGAAAGAAAGAGATAGAGAAGGAGGAGAGAGAGAGAGAGAGAGAGGGAGAGAGAGAGAGAAATAGGAAGAACAAGAGAACAAGAGTGAGAGAGAGAGAGATAGGAAGAACAAGAGAACAAGAGCGAGAGAGAGAGAGAGAGAGAGAGAGAGATAGGAAGAACAAGAGAACGAGAGAGAGAGAGAGAGAGAGAGAGAGAGCGAGAGAGATCATTTCAGGGTCCAGACAGAGAGATAACAGTGTTGGTAGAGATTAAGGGAACAGGACTTTTATCAGTGTTTTGGTGCCGCTGAAACCCTCTTTGTTTCCAAAGGTGACCAATACTGAGAACAGGAAGTAGAACAGTTTGCTGAACACTTTGCTAGCAGTGAGTTGTGCTTTGACAAGAACTTCAGAACGCATTCAACACACTGTCAGAAAAAAGACAAAGAGTTGCACGTGTGAGAGTCCTGTGCATGATGCATTAGAGTTGACTGTAACAAAGCATTATACAGCAATGCAGTTCCTTATAACACAATGGACACGAGCCCTAGCTTCTGAAGAGACGAGTGGAGCAGAGGGAAATACTACAATAGGCATGACAGGACATGGACTGTTGCGGTTGATAAGATAACAACATGACAAAGAACAGGCAACAGGCCACAGACAAGTTTGTAGAGCACAGATAAGAGAGAGAGAGAGTGTGTGTGTGTGTGTGTGTGTGTGTGTGTGTGCAGGTCTGGCATGTAGGTGTGCTGGTGTATAAATGCCCGTTGCAAAGAAAATGTTTTGATGAAAATTTCTAATTGCTGAGTAAAACTAAATATACTCGACTGTCTGCAATGGATACAAAATCCTGTAGAAAACAAGGAATGAATCAACTAGAGAATTTTTTTTTTTTTAAACAGAAGGCGCAGCAGAAAATGGAAAGAAAATTAAACGGTGGAAGAGAAAAGGTGGAAAATGCTCTTATATGGAGAGGAGGGGTAAAGAGGGGGCCTGCTGCTGGTAGGTAGGCTTGCAGAAGGAGGTGGGCCTTGGATCTGGCTGATGCAGGCGGTCTCTGCAGGCAATGAGGAGTCTTTGTCAGGAGCAGGAAATGAGGTTCTGTTGTGATTAAAGGGAAGGTTTCTATGGCAATGCAGAGAGCCGTGTGCACAGAGAATTTGTTGGGAGTGGAGGGGGCTAAGTGAGAGTAGAATTTCAAAGAAAACAGCCTCCTCCATCTCATCACCCCCCGCACCACCCCCCGCGCTTTTTCATAGCACCCTTTTATCTTTGATAATCTGTTTTCGTAGCCACACAGTTGAGACTCCGAGGATTATCTTGAGCAAACCAATCATCAGCGAGTAGCTGTTTCACTTCCCCAAATTGCTGCTTGTCAAAAGGTCTCTGGACAAAAACGCACACAAAATCCTTTAGCAAATATGTCATTTAGTACAACCACAAACTCTCAGTAAATAATTTACACAGTGACCTGAAGGTGTCTCTTCCTTGTTTAGACTGATACACTGTACAATCCCCGTGTTTGCCCACGATAATAAAGCATCCCGCTGGGGTCTGACCTTTAAAACCTAAATATAGTCCCACTCTTTGTTAATTGTTTCTGTGAGCTGAATGCCTTTGGTAAAAATACATTTCCTAAAATAAGTTTTCCCATCCTGATTTTCTCTTTTGTACAGAGGAAGCTGCTCTCTGCAGAAGTGAATGCCATCGATGCCCAAAGGTAAGACTGGGATGTTTGGATAAGGTGACTGAATCATTTGAAACTCTGCAAGATCAAAGTTTTGCATCTTTGGACATTACAAGTCATGCGCTCTACTGTATGTCAATTCTGTTTTTTTAGAACAAAAAATTACACACAAGCCTGACAGAATTTGTAGACATATGGAATATGGAAATATCTCTGGTGTGATTGCACAGGTATGAGTCTGAAAGCGTAAAGGGGAACCATTGTTGATGTTTTGGTTGTAAATGAATAGGACAGAGACAGACTGATCAGGACGACCAAAGATATTTTGGTGAAAAACAAAATATATAGGGAATCCAACATTCATATAACACATTGGATTGACGCTGGTTTTGTGACAGGAATCAGAATGTGAATGACTGTGAATGAGATTCATCAATTAACATCTAGAAAAAAATAAATTCAAAAGACCGATAGCTAGAGAACGCCTCAGACATGCCTTCTGAATGACTGTGTGCAGAGTGCTCTTCTGCCTCTTTTTGGGAACTGACAATCAAGGTCGTAGCATGCTGGTTCGAATTACACAAGGTTCTGCTGCCCCCAACCTTTTCCTTTGAGCATAGCAGCGAGTATCATGTAATGAAAGACTGCCAGGGAGGTAGCTTGGTTGTACTGAGACCAGATTGTATAGTCAAAACCAGATGGCGAGTCACACATCAAAAGGACAGCTGGTTCCCAGAGTCTGAAAAGGCGTCTTTATAGCGCCCAACCTAATTAGTTCCAACTAAACAAATCACACCAAAATCCTACCAGACCATGACAATGATTCATCATGAAAGGTGACATACACATAACATAATTAAGCGTTGAATCATACTGTGTGAGAGCTGCAACATTTCAAGCCCACTGTTGAAACTCTTTCCATCAGCTAGCATGGTTTATTCAACTAGTTAATCTAGATTAGACACTACAAGTAGGAGCTGGTGACACCTGCAGACTGGGATACACCTGAACCAATAAGAGGCTTCACGTTTTCATGATACCTAAATGGTTCAGGTGTGCCTGAGTAGATCTGGAGTTAAAACCTGCAGGACAGGGGGCACTTAAGTGATCCACTGGTCTATAGGATGAGGATCTCTTTTGAGAGTTCAGGTAGATGTGTTACATTAGTCAGTCTCCAGGGAGCGCCGCCTGCTGTTGAACTGCTGACTGGTTTTGGAGCCCTTGGGTCCTGCCTGCTGGACTGACCCCTCCTTCTGCAGAACCTAGAAATCATTTCAGAAACATCAGTACAAAGTATTTTCTTTCAAAAGACTATCATGATGTAATCAGTAGCATAAGCCTGGTCTTTCTTTGCACTTACTCCTCTCATAATTCTTTGGCGAAGTTCTCCCTGAGAAAGAGGCTGTTCTTCCTCATCAGTTAGAGGAGACTCCTCTATGTCATAATCCTTGCTGGGGGGCACACACACACACACACACACACATGTAATAAACCCTGATGTTGAAAGAGTTCAAACTTATATATATGTATTTGGATTGGATTGGATGAAGATCATAGTTAACACAGGAAGCACCAACCCGGTGACTGGAGGTTGGATGATCATATTCTGCTTCAGCATTTCTGGATTCTGACCCAAGAGGAACTTGGCCAGGTCTTTTGGATTGTAGTCTTTATCAATATCCTGTAAGAGGTTGAAAGATGGAGAGACATTAGAGTACAGAGGAGGAATGAAACATACTCTGTGTATATATAGGGAGGGCAGAGCAGACCTACAGGTTTGGTTGAACCAGGTTGACCGGTTACCTTGGAGTTGAGGAAAGCTTGCATGGTGAGCAGCTCATTGGTCTTCTGTTCCACCAGACCCAGGTAGGACATGATGTTGTTCTCGCTGATCCCTGCAGAGGAGCCCAGCACGTCCTCTATAACCGACCGGTCCCACTCCATCTTAGAGAAGACGCTGTTCACTCCTATAGCATGAGAAAAACAAGGATTATGACGATGTGCAATTGTTAATTAATGTGTATTACAAATGTTTATGTTAAAGCTTGCGCATATAATGTATGTGTGTGCATGTGCATGGAAGTACATATGTGTTTGAGATACATAAGAGGCTATACCTGTTTTTATCTGGTCCAGGATTTTGCTCACAACGCCGGCTTGTTTTTCATACTCTCCAGCTTGGGACTCGGTTTCTCGCTGTCGCTCGTCAATGTCTCTCAGCAAAGAGTGATGATCTTGTTCCTGTTGTAAACCTTCCACTCGAAACTGCTCCATCTCACCCTGGGTCTGCACATGCACACATTGCAGCATGAATTTGATGGATATGGACTAACAAACTCTCTACACACTTGTCACATCTATCTCTCTCCTATATTGTCAGGGTTCTAAGGCCCTGGATAATAGTAGTAGTAATCTATGTATTTAAGATTATTCCACTGTTGCACTCATTGTAGGTTTTTCTGGATAACAGTAGGAAAAAAAAGTAAAAATGAAGAACCAGGCACAATCAAATCAATATTTCACACTCACCTGGCTGATGTGATCCCTCAGTGCCTCAGCCTCATTGTTTTGCTCATTTACAAAATTGAAGAGTGCAAAGTTCCTGTCTTCAACTACACAGCAAAAAGCAACAGTTTTAATGTTCAGAGACTGATGACTCTCTCACAGTGTTTCCTTTACGTTCATTTAGCTGAGTGCTCCTCCACAGAGACAAATATGTAAACTGAATGATAATGTTTTCTCAGCCAACCCCAAAAAATAACAATTACAACAAAACTGTCCATATATCACAATACACATAACTAAATAAGAGACATTCTTAAACTGCAACACTTACTGGTACCATCATTAAACAATGCTGTATTTTGGGCCCAAAATACAGAGGGTATGTCTATGTGTGTTGGTGTGACCGTGTTGGTATGACTGACCCTGAATGAACCTGTTGACCAGCATGTCCAAGTTGTCCTCTCCTGTCACAGCCCGAATCCTCTCAAACACCTCCTCTAGCGTGTCCACTGACTCCTTCCCGGAGTCCATCCTCTTCTGCTCCTTCAGCTCTGACACTATCATATCAGTATCGCCAAGACTGCATTACAGTCACCATCACCATCATGTTTTCCATCATCAGCATTGCCATTCTCGTCATGCCTGCTCTCACCATTGACATTGTTATTTACAACACCCTCCTTGGTCTGACTCACCCATATTCAGTATCAAATATCTACTGTAAATGTACCCAGTAACGTCCATGGACTATTAATCTTTCAAGCCTGCTGCTGCTAGTGACTGGAACAAGTTATAAAACACTGACAAATAATTGCTGTGTTCAAGGACTCATCGGCAGTCAGACGTCTGGAGTTTTATCTGTCTGTATTGCCTTTGCTCAGGCTGCTGTCTATGTGTCTGTCGTTCTCCAACCATAACCTGCCTTAATGTTGAATAGACTTGCACTTGTAATATACTCATTATTGCTAGCTAGCCTGGTGGACCATGCTGTATTTGTTCCGCTACTACTGTTTTATTACTTATTGCTTTTCTGTCTTTTATTTTTTTATTTTATTAGCTATCATTTGACTGTTTCTGCATTCTTTATCACTCAGTTGTCTTGTTTGTGTTTTTATTTTAATCAACATATATTGTTCGCCTTTAAAAGACCATTTGGAAGGCATTTTACTAAGATTTATTCATACTAACCTCACTAGAAGGGGAATACCACTCAATTTAAAAATCAACATGTGTTATTCTTTTGTGCAAAGACATAGGTAATTGTCCAAATTAGTATTTGCAAATCTAAAAACTCTCTCCTAAACTTAAAAACAAAATATACAATACCATAATCAGTGATGTGTTGCCAATATAGCCTTCCTCACTGACAGGGAATGGGAAATGGACTACTATCCTGGGTGCTATCAAAGTCAGCTTTTCAGCTTTTCCATCTTTTCCAAATCACTGTATGAACCTTACAATCGTGTGACATCATCATAGATTGGAGGGATTAACTTCTGCAGTAGAGCAGACTGTCCGAGGGCATACATATAGCATACGCTGTCAGTGGGATTCCCCTTGAAGTAAAGAGTTAAATAACTAAAAATCAGCATCATCATCATAACCAATAACATCACTATCACTGTCATTATTATGATCCTTAATATTGTCAAAATAGCAGTGTTAGCTACAACATGGCTGCCATGTCTTACGTTGTCTGCGTCCCGTCTCCTGGCCCTCATCCTGGCCAGTCCTCTCGCTGCACTTGGTGGTCATGAACTCTTTGAGGCGCCGCTCATGTGCAATAACCCTTTCCAGTTCCTTCATCTCAGCATTGTACTGGGCAAGGTCCTTCACTGCCTTCTCCCTCATCATGGTCATCTTGGACTGAGCCTCCACCCTGTAGCACACAGGAATATAAATAAAACATGAATTACACATTCAATAACAAAGACTTCTCATGCTGATTTTTCTACATCTATTCTACTATCTCAAATTAAATCTCACCTGGCATCGTAAGCAGCAGTAGACAGGTTGATTACTTCCCCAATGTCCTTGCGGATCTCGTGCAGTTCCTACAACAGGCAGGAAAAGAGGAATAATTGGAGTCAAGTTGTTTTCTGGGTGACTGAAAACCAAAGTAAAAACTTGGGCCTGGTCTCTGACTTGTCTGTGGTGTGGCCTCTGACCTTTTCCAGCCTGTGTTGTAGTTGCTGGAAGCGGACACGCTCCACGCGTAGAGTCTCCAGCTCCCCTCTCAGATGGCTGTTTTTGGTCAGTTGCTCATTGAAGCCAATCAAGGCCTGCAGAGGATATAGGACACAAATAAATAAACAACATTCAAATTGTGAAGATGTCACCCTATGAAAATGTGTCATGCGGTGATACACGGCCTTGTAGGATTGATCAGACGAAGATACTGCTTTCAACAAGGAATATCTGTCAAGGTAATATTTAATTTGGCTGATTTCCAGGCATTATGCGATGATGAGTCTTGTTCCTGTTCCTGTTTTCATGTGCCTTTGTACTGATCATATTCCTCCACAATTGTCATAATTTGATTTATAACTGATAACTGATTGTCATAAATCTGATTCTGTATTAGCTTGTTAGGCTTGTAAAGTGATTGTTTGTGATAAAGGAAGAAATATAGAAATAAACTTGACTTGACTTGATTTGTAACTCACTCTCTCCAATTTGTTCTCCAAGGTGCGTATGGCCTTGTGAGTCCGCCGAGCCTGAGACCTTTGCGTGTCACCTGTACTCATCTCCCCTTTTCTCAGTGCCGCCAGCTTATTCTCCATGCCAGAGATCTGTGCACATCACAGAAACATGGCATCAACTGTGGTTTGTGCCTGTGTGTGAGCGTATTATTGGCACGTGAAAATAAATATACAGTACTGTGCAAAAGTCTGAGGCACGTTTAAAACAAATCCGTACAGCGAAGATGCTGTGATGCCGCCCCATCAGATCTGGATTTTCCACCAAAATGAACTTTCATATATTGTGTATACTCTGCTTGCCCAAACTCGGCATCTACTGCAGCCCAACCGTCCTGGTAGGGGGATCCCTCTCTGAGTAGCCCCTCCCAAGGTTTCTCCCAATTTTTTTTCTCCCAGTTTTTCCTTGTCCTCTGTGAGGGTCTAAGGCTGGGGGATGTCGTGTACTAATCATTTATTATTTTCACATGTTGGGCACTGTGAAGCCCTTAGGGACTGTAACGGTGATTAAGGGCTATACAAATAAATGTGATTTGATTTGATTTGATTTGAGAAATAATGAAATTATTGTGTGAGTAGCAGAGTGAAAAGGACATTAACCTCCTTCTCTAGTTCTCTCTGACACTGTCTCTCCCTCTCCACCTCCTCCTCCAGTAAGTCTCTCTGATCTAGTAAAGCACCGAGGCTCTGGGTGTCCTCTCTGTCCTGCTGTCGGCGGGACACATTCTCCGACACGTGAAGACTTCGCTGCAGTTCCTCCTGCTCCTTCTGCAGCTTCTCGATCTCCTGCCTTCATTCACAAGACACAAACAATCAATTAGTTGACTCATTAGGGACAGGCAGACACATGGCAATGATGATATGATGTACGTGTAGGGCCTATTCACCTTTGTTTGCGAATCTGCTCCTGGGCCTGGATGTTGTAGGCCTGCCGATCTCCCTCCATGATCCTGAACTGTCTCTGCAGTTTGGCCATCTCTATTTCTGCTGAAAGAACATCGTGTGAACATTGTAGCCGTTTGAATTACGCAACTGGCTTAAAAACAGCACTAAATCTGACAGAACGTGCTCTCCCAGCTCTCTAATATAGAAATATAACCAACATTACCTATACCATCAATATCCATCTCGCTGCTGTCCGAACGGGCGCTTGTGGCTGATCTTCCTCGTGGCATGGTTACACTGGGCTATATCTGCTGAAACTAAATAGTAATGTTAGGTTATTTACACACAACCTCTAGCTAGTTCATCAATCCAGCTATTCTCTTCCCAGGCACCGGGTGTTGAGAATGTGTAAGACCTCCTCCTGTTTCTAATGTGTAGGGTTAGTAAGATAGTAACCTATGATGCAAGGCAGTAAACCCGTCCAGGATAGGTCAGCAAAACTGACCAAACTAAAAACCAAAATGAAAAATTAGGAAGAAATGGTATACGTCATTTAGCATTAGCTAAATTACTCAGCGTTAATTCACCTATAACGTTGACGCTAGCCTACCAATTTAAGGTTTTGCTTTAACGTAGTCTATTTTAGTTAATGCGGCAAAGTTGCAGGTTGCGACTACTAGCTAACAATCGAGGACCTTGCTGTTGCCGAGAAGCAAATAAAATGTTTATTCGGGACAAACAAAAGTCTCTAAACCTACCGTTACCTGCTGAAGTTCCCCTTCCTGTGTGATTACAGCAGCCCCAGTTGTTAGCAACCGTTGCTAAGTGGACACGATGGGTAACGTAAGTGTGGCACGTGCCCTGCGGAGCTGAACAACATGGTAGATCTGTATTTGTGCCAATGCATAAAAGGCGATAACAGACAGCAGTCTTCATTTTTTTTTAGTAAGCAATGCCTTGCTGAATGTAAAACTACTCAACCACGGAAAGTGTTCAACGCGTAGGCAACACGTCATCACGTAGGCTAAGAAAGAGAAAGACACATGTGCCCATATAATCTGTTTCAAACCACTTTTATTGTTATCTGTATAATGATTTATGTACATTCATGTAAACCGGTAACAAGGTAGTTGTTTCATCAATTGTGTTTTTTACAAAGCTGCAAGCCATATGTATCAGTCAGAGACTCAGTGTCTCTGATTATTACTCTGGTTGTGGCTCTTGTTGTGGCTGTTGCTCCTCCTGAGGTGTTGGTGGGGCTCCCTCGAGGAAGGTGCAGAAGTGGTGAGAGGTGTTGAGCTCAGGTTTCCTCAACAGCAGGTGGCATTTTGGGAAGTAGTAAGCTGCCACTAGTCCCATATTGCTCAGCAGACTGAAAGACACATGGGCAATGGAGCTAAACTTGCCAACCAAGCTAGTATAGATGGGGATAAAGATCAACCAAATCACAGAGTAGATCAGGGTGGAAAAGGTGATATCCCTGGCGAGATTATACTGTCGGACAGGCTTCACCGCCATGAAGGTGCACATGAATGATATAATGGCCAAGACACCGTTAAAGCCTTGCATTAGGGCAAGTCCTGTGAGGGGTTTCACTGGGCATGACAGAAAACTCCTCACAAAGTCAATATTCATTTTGGCCAGGTACTCAGATAGCGAGGAGCTGTTCTGTACAAACCAGCCACACAAACCAACCTGCACACCGCAGCAGGCCAACACAAGCAGCCAGCCTCCAAGACGTCTCATTGTATCCAGGTGAGAGGCTGCTTTCTGAGCGAACTCTGTCACATAGAATATCTGTGAGAAAAGAGGATTTCACAACTAGGTTATATTGTGTACTATTCATTTTGTCCCATCAGTGTGTTTTACCTGTCCTTCCTCACCTGTAGTGAGATGGCCATGATAGTGGAAAGGGCCACTGTGTGGAAAATGGAGGTGAGGGGCAGCTGCAAACGACACACTAGGTGCCCTGGCTGACCCAGGTAAAGCAGCAGGCTGAGGCAGCCTCCCATCAGGCTGAGCAGAGCCACACCACTCAGGGCTCCTCCAGAGGCGCTCACCAGTGGGGTTCCTTGGTGCTTCAGGAACACGACCCCCACTGATCCCTGACATATCAGCAGCACCGCCCCAGCCAGCATCATTCCCAGGGACTCAGACTGGCCCCAGGATAAGACATCAAAGGTAGGTTCAGTGCAATTGGTGCTGCGGATCAGGGACCACTGGCCCTCAGGGCACTTGATGCATTGGATGTCATCTATGAATCAGGAAGGATGAAAGAGAATAGGCTTGGAATACCAACTAAAGCGTCTAAAAGTGAAATCAATATGTGACCAATCAAAGACAATCACTTACCCTCCTTTTCCTGGAAAGTGCCGTTCAAACAGTCAATACAGTCAAAACAGCAAGAATGGGAGCCTTTGACTCTGCGCACCTGACCTGGCATGCATGCTGCTGAACAGGTGGAATGAGGGACCTAGCGTAGATAAAAATAACATGTGATGTAATCGCAAAGCTTGCTTAGTGGATATGGGTGTAAATTGTTCTTTTGTTAAATTGTGTTCATTATATCAAATTGTATTACAAATAAAATGTTGAAATTACCTCTGAATTTCCAGTGTGCCATTTGAAGAGGGTTTTGTTGATGGACAGGTTCCCATGAAAGGTTCCAACCTCTACAAAATCCAGACTTGTGTTTTCCCAGACCCACTCCAATATGTTGTATCCTATGTTTGGGTTGCCATCACTGTCAAACACTAACTGTGTTCCATTAATATCTATTGGTTCTCCATTCTTCAACACTTCCAACAGCTGCAAAAGAAGATTAATTCTTTAGTGAAATTGATGCTAAAAAGACATGGAACTGTAATTCTCTTCAGTCACTAATATGGAAAATCAACTTGTGAATCGCTTGTGAATTCACCTGCCAAGGTTTGATTTTGGTTTCAGCTCCCCACATACAGGCAGTTGAATTGCATCCCAGCATGGTGTGCAGTGCCTGTGCCACACTGTAGATGGCAGCATACACACTGAAAGCGCTGCGCTGCACCGCAGGTTCTTCCACCAGGCTAATGTTTTCAGGTGACAGGTTCCAACATTGTGGGCAGGGGTCGCGGGGGTCGTATGTTCCTGTCTTGGGTGCTTGAGGGGACCCCGTGCTCCTCCTCCTCATCTATGGTGGCGAAGAGCTCCTGTGTGTAGGCGGTGAGTAGTTGCAAGGTCTGGGTCTTGTCGGTGAATCCGATGATTGTGCCGACTGTGTGAATGTCGGGGAGGTAAATCAGACGATTATGGATGGCGCAAGATGTGCTGGCAATCCATACTCCAGTTAATTTCCTCCTGATAACCTGATCACAACATTGGATTGGATGGAGTGGATGATTAGAGCCCCATCATGCTGCAACTTTAAACAACTTTTTGGCTAATCATGCATGCTCTGCTTTACTAACCTCTTTGAGGAAGACTTCAGCTGGCTGTGGGAGGGTGAACAGCACTACCACGCCTACCTTGGTTGCTTCGATATTGTCGAGGATGATTTTGACCGCTGGTTCAGCATCACTGTACACAGGGATTATCCCCTCATAGGCCACGCAGATAGACGTGTTTGCCGCTATTTTGGAGAACTCACGCTGACCCAGTTGTCCGTACTCGTCCTCACTGCCCACCACTGCCACCCAGTTCCAGCCGAACTCCATCAGCAGGTGCACCATGCCCTCTGCTTGACCTTTGTCACTGGGCACCGTGCGCAGGAATGACGGGTAGAGAAGCTTGTCACTGAACTTTTCACTGGTGGCACCATAGCTGATCTAAAGAGGGGAGAATGATGTTAAAGCTCATGTGAAAATCATGCTGCTTTTGCTGCAAGCTTTTTTTTCTTTTTTAGCACTTATAAAAGGTAAAAAACAGAAAGGTAGCGCCGTTTGATAATAATGCATGTTTTGCTTTGATGCACAATTTGATTTGCACAGTGCCACCACCCTTTAATAACAGTTCAAGGCTGCCTGGAACATCTCCCCATCCGAGACATTGCAGCAGCCAATATCTAAATTTACATTTAACTTTCACAGTAGATGTTGCGGGGGAAAAAAAAGTCAAATCAGCACATCTTGAAATGCATGTCATTGGCGATATTTGTGACCAAACCTGCGGCACCAGAAAGAACCCAAGGAGTTTTGCTATGACCGAGGCCATTTCTGAGGTGGCAGGACCGATCACAGCTGCCATTCTGGTCTCATAGTTGGTGTAGTTACACTTGATGGACAGCTCTCCGGTGGACTTTTCAGCGAGGAAGGACATAGTAGACTTCACAATGATGGCAGATTGGCTGCATGTGTCAAAGATTTCATAACCCAGCTTGATGCCCGGGAGTAGCATTTGGTTGCCGTTGATCTCATCCACGGTGTATTTCATTACTAGAGCAAGACCCAGTCCTTGCTTGTTCAAGCTGTTTGGCCGCAGACAGAAGAGAAATTAGAAGCCTTGGTGGTTAGATTAAGCATACAGTCTGACATGTTGAGAAAGAAATTTGATCCAACTAGTTGACGTGTTGTATTTCTATACCTGTTACAGCTGATGTTGCCAGGCTCCACTCTCTCACTGAGGTTGCTGGTGACCTGGTTGATTGAGAAGAGCCCCCCGAGCAAAATATCCCCAGGCAAGTTGAAGAGATTGGTCGAAATGTTGTGGAACCATTCGGGGGAACTCAGGCTGCAACTCAGTCCGAGCGCCCAGCACACAACCAGCAGCTTGAAAGGCGTAGCCATGCCCGCAGATGAGCAGGAGACTGAAGATGGAGAGATCATTAGCTTGTGTGTCGCTGCATCGTGATTTATGATCGCTGTATGCAAACTCACCTGTAAAACCTCAAAGTGAGTCGGTGTGGTGGACTGCTCCCCTCCCTGTCCGCAAAATGACTTACTGCAAGTCCCGTGAGACATGGGTGCTTATAATATGGGTGTTTACATTTACATTTGTGGTCCTCGTGGAGATGGAAATGAAACATCCCAACACACCATTAACCTGTACACTACTATTAATAATAGCAAGAGCAGCAGTAGTAGTAACATTGTCATTTTAAGTAATGACATCAATTTAGTTTTGAATTAATTGTGTCACACTCATGGTGGCGTCGTATTTAATGTCATGGTTTTGGAGGATGTGAGTGAGGAGGCAGGACTCGCCCTGTAGCCTGCGTGCCGTGCAGGTGACGTTGGTCTTTCCGGAGCATTTTCCTGACATTTGCTTGTGGTTTAGTTTTCAAGTCTCTTTGGTTTAACTCTCGGTCAGGAGATGAGCACATACAGTAAATCCCTTTGTGCCAACTCTCACCGGCTTGTTATCACAGCAGCGCCTGACATTTGCGACTGTGTAAATGTTATTATGTTAGTAGTATTTGTGGGTTCCTATTACATCATTTTAATACAAATGTACACTACATTAGTCAGCATCAGAACCAGAATCAAATTTATTGGACAAGTACATTCACACATACAAGGAATTTGACTCGGTGACGTTGGAGCATTAAAAAACAGACACAGCAATCAAATAAAGAAACTCAAACAAACAATATATTCATTTATACAATGAAATAAATAAATAAGTAAACGTGTGTGTGTGTCTGGGGGAAAGATCAGTAATAAGTGTTTCATTTGTTGTTTTAATACTTATGTTGTCAAATGGCAGCAATGCAATATAATACATGTTAATACATATTTTGTTTTCTTTTTTTCTTGCCATGTTTTGCATTCAGCAGTTTTGTTTGTATCTGCAGCATTTTGCATGCACTTTTGCATGTAATTGTGTGCATTCATACAAGCAAATTGTCAAGTTTTTGCATACATCTATATGTACACAGTTCTGTTGGGTCCTTTTGAATGTAGTCCACATATCTGCTGTGCTTCTAGGTGAATGACACTGATGACACACATAACACATAAGGTTGATCCTTTCCTGAGACCCTGGATGAGTGTTTCAGAGAGCTCATTCTAAATTGAGAATACTGAATTTACACTTAAAAGGTGGTACTGTCAGAAAGGCCAAAGTAATATTGAATTTCTTTAGGTGAAATTCAAAGATGGTTTTCTCTGGGCATGACAGAAACTCACTCACAAAGATTGTCGTCTGTGTGAAGAGAGAGTTTCACATCTGGAAAAATACAACTGGAAAGAGAATCACCTGCCAGTCTTGGTTAAAGCAGTGTTATAACAACCCAACTCCAAATATGTTCCATTGAATTGTAAGGAGATGTTGACCAGCAGGTCCAACAGCCAATGCAGGGTTTTAATCCTGAATCATCCAAACTAGATTGGAAGGTCATTGAGGACCATACCATAGTCTTATTCATGGTCAAATCAAGCTTTTAGCGCCCCATAAACAGCGGGTGGCATTGCATTGCAGCATATTGTGCAGTGCCGGTGCCACACTGTAGATGGCGGCATACACACCAAGACTTTGGAGTTGCATCAGTGGTGCTGTCACCAGTGTAATATCCTCAGTTGACAAGTTCCAGCGCTGGGCCGGGATCACGGGGTGATCATAGGCTGCAGCTGACTCTGGGTCTGGAGGAGGCCTTCTTGTCTTGTCCTCACTTAGTCTGGTGAAGAGCTGCTGTGGCTGGCGAGAAGGCCAAGGGTCTCGGCAGGCACCTTTTCTTGTCAATCCACTAACTGACAATTGTTGAAACTGCTGATAACCCGATGACAGTGTTGGATTAGATTAGATCAGAGTGGAAACTATCAGGACTCGTTTTCAGCCTGGGAGTTTTGCAGCCTCAGACCAGTCCACTTCCACAGACTCATGCAACCTTATCAGGAGGACAAAGAAGGCTAGCATGCCGACATTGGCCTACATGTTATTGTTCTACCTTTATACACACATATCATGAAATACCCTGCATACCCAGAGCCACTCGTGTAATTATTTACTGATAGTATCATATTGATAGACCTGGAACAAAAGTTGGCTATTTTTGTGTTTGTGGGGCTGATACAAGCACCAACTAACCTTATGAACGTGTTTTTTGTAACTCAGACCTCCTTTTTATGATCTAGAAGATTGGTTATAATTTTCTTATCTCTCAACTATAAAAATTATATTTGAAGTACCCAGGATACTTGTGGCTTAGCCTTTTGATCATTTACCTTGATGTTTTTATTTGTGAGCAATAACTGTACATAATAGAATGCGGCATTTACTATATACTGCTTTTCTAAACCCTCTGTATGTCCACAAAACTATCAAGAGGCAATAAATAATATTCAGAGCAATAATTTGAACCGTTTGATGCAACACATAGAATAATTATGTATGTTCCATGCAGGCCGTGGTGACCGGACTCATCCTCACCACCCACCAGGGCCACCCAGTTCCACTCAGACTCCTTCAGCAGGGTCATCATGGCCTAAGCTTTGTCAGTATGGACCCAGTGGAGCGATGATCTGTGGAGACACTTGTCACTTGGCATAGTAACTGATCTGAAGAGGAAATCAATTGAGTTTATACTACGAGTCCATGAGAGTGTAGAAACACAGACAATAATACTACCTGATGATAGTACAAGTTAATGTCAGTCTAGGATTATTACTTAACGATATTACTGTCTCTGTGTTTGTGTGTCCGCTTTGTATTTTACCAACATTTGTCGAGGAGTGTACCTCAAAAAGTTTTAAGATAGCTGCTATGTGAGGACTGTGGAGATTTCATTTCATTCATAGTCAAATCCTCGGTTATGCCTCCAGTCAAAGAGCTCGTAACCCAGCTTAATGCCTGGGAGACATTTGATTGCCATTGATCACTATCAGCAGTATATTTCATCACCAGAGCGAGACCTAGCACTCGCTCTGTCCTGCACAGATGAACCACGGGGAGAGAGAAGGAGATAGATTAGATAATCCATTTTCATCACACATGTAACGGCTGATACTGTCAGGCTGGCAGGTTGCTGGTGACGTGGTTGATGGAGGAGAGCCCTCCAAGCAAAACGTTCCCTTGAAAAGATTGGTAGAAATGTTCTGGAAAGATTCTGGTGATCTCAGACTGCAGCCCAGTCCAAACACCCACAGAACCAATCTCAGGCTATATGACAAACATAGTATTCTGGGTCTCATGTGAACACATATGAGATGTTGATTTGACTAGTTGGAGAAGAGGCCTCAACTACCGACTGCACCTCCCAACATTTAAATGACTGTAACTTTCAACATTCATCAATGATTTCAGCGTGATTGATAGAAACGCTGGATTTGTAACTACTGACAAAGTTAGAGGTGAACTGTGAATGGCTTTGAACTCTGGGTTGAGTGCAGGTGGTGTTTGGTTTCCCGGTGTATTTTCCTGACATTTGTTTGTGGTGTTCAGAGTCATTAGGTGTCTTTGTGGTTTAAAATTCTGTGGTCATTGTTTGTCACTTTTCACCTCATGATCAAAGCATCAAAAGAAATAAAATGTGATAGCATGTCATGTTTTTCGAGGTATGAACTCAACTGTATCCTCATCCTTCATACCGTTGCTTTCAATGACCCTTTGCTCGGCTTTGTCCAGTATGAACTTTAATACATCTTATGATAGATGCCTCAACAACGCCCCTATCTGAGTCCTAACAGTAGTTGTGGTAGTGGTAGTATAGTTGTGAAAAGCTGTACAGACATGTTAAGTTATATATGATGTTCTGTATTAGCTGGTTGTGTAAATGCGTTGCTGCCTCTTAGTTACATTTTGCATGAAATTTTGCATGCAACTTTCATGTTCATGTTTGCCCATGAACAGAAAGACAGAACGTCTCATTTCTTCCCAATGGTTTTGCATGAAACAACACACTCACTTTCAACCACAAACTCACTCGTTGTAATTTTATCTACTTTCATTAACATTTTAGATCCTGTAGCTTTCATGTTCACTGCATTTAGCAGACAGCTTTTATCCAAAGTGACTTACAATAAGTGCATTCAACATAGGTAGGTAGAGAACTACTAGTCACCAGAAATCTCCTTCCTAAACAAGCATCTAAGAGCAGAACCAGTAAAGTAAAAGTGCAATAAGTTATCTACCTACTTTCATTTAAACATGATGATGATGTTGATTTGTCGATGAATCAATGACAGGAAGTACATATCGGGTTTGTTTAGAGACAGCAGGTACTTATTGCTGATCTTGTTAGTCATCTTGATGTAAGCAGGCCGGTGATGAAACTCAACGTTCTTCCTGTTCTGTACTTCCTAAAGGAGAACAGCATGTCCACTCTTTCTAGATTAAGTGCATTCCAGGTTTTTATCTTCAGAATGAAAAGTCAGGAACAACTTCATTACTCACTTCATTCTCCGGTTAAAATTGCTCACATGCGTCAGACTGGATCCGGTGTATGATTCAATGTGGGTAGAGTTCCTACAGTTCCTGCATTGTACCTGCCAGAGGATTTAGATTAACATCTTGTTTATGTTTCAGAAGTTGTCTTTGGTTGTTAGTCAAGCATGAATTCACCTTTTACCTTGTTGTTGATACAGCTCCAGGAAACTGTCATGGATAACACACACACACACTACAGCAGGTTCATTTTAAAATGTCCTTTATTTGCTGTATTAGAGTTATTAGAGTATTAGAGTCGCCTCATAAATAGTACATATTTGATCCTCATATTTGACTGTATATGTTCATGAGATTGACCTCCATGAGCGTGAACTCCAGCACTTCACCAGTGTGGACGTAGATGTTATTTACAAAGCTCGACCACTAGATGTCAGGTGTGTATTTTACCATTTCTACCTATAGAAGTCACATAGGACTGATGGAGGATATTTATATTATGAGGAGTTGGAGGCCTGCAGTGAGATACATCAGAAGGAGAGCGGTGGTGTAGTGATGGAGTTGGGGTGGAGGCTGCCTGGTACATTGTGTAGCTAAGGGCTAAAGGCTAAGGGCTGATAACAGGGGAGTTTACCTACATAAAGGGACACATGAATTTCTTCGTCCCAGTGTTATGGCTGGTTCTGAATCTGAACACGCATCTTTTTATCCTGCAACAGACCTGAAATCTTTCTTCTGTGCTTGCCGGTAGATTTCCATGGGTTTGCTCCATGACCTGCATAGGAGGGAACACTGTTGCACAACACGACTCAGATTCAGAAAACAGGCATTCTTTGCTTCCTTTGCATCAAAGGAAAGTCGTGCACATCCTGTTGTGGGGAAGAAAGATCCTCTTACACATTAAAGTGCTTTTGTGTTCCTTACTTTGGCTGGCGAACAGATAATGTGCCACCAGTGCCCCTTCCGCCTGTCCCCGATGGCTGGGACTGTTGCAAAACACACTCTCAGCTACATTCCCTGAATTGAGAGAGACCCAGGAACACAGCTCTCTCTCCAATGCTTCCTTTTTCCCTCCCTCCCTCCCACTTACCCCCCTCCCCCTCCCCCCCCCTCCTCCTCCCTCGCCTGCAGAGCGGCCGGATCAGCCTTGCTGTCTAATCTCCATCGTTGGCCTGAGGAACACTGGGCTCGTTGTTGACATGCTGGCCTCATACCCCACAGGGGCTGACAAATTATTAGCCAGCTCCTCTGTACAGAGAGAGGACAGCCAGCCAGCCAGCCAGCCAGCCAGCCAGCCAGGCAGTAGAATACTAAACTGTGCTGCTGGACACGAGGCCATCTGTCTTGATCAGCTCTGTGGCAATGATGCTGGAGGAAATGTGGGAACGAGAAGATCCTGTTGTGCCATGGCGGGGGAGGCTGGCCAGAGTTGAACCAGCTGTGGTGTAATACTGCATTCGCTCTACACTGGACTCTTCGTACTGAACAGTTACTGCATGTTGCTGCAGCTTCACCTCGTGCAGGTTGTGAAGGTGTTTTTACCTTGCCTTGAAGGGTTAAATAAAGGATTCATCCTCCCCCCTTCCAGCAGTAAAACTTGTTCTTCTTCTTGTCTTCAGTCTGTGTGTGAGTGTGCGTGTGTGTGTGTGTGTGTGTGTCTGTCAATCACGTGTGTGTTGCAACTTGTATTTGAAAATACATATACATGTTTACAGATGTTTAAATTGCGTGCATTACTGTGCCTTGTTGTTTCACTGTGTTTATTATTTGTTCACCATTCAGGCACTTTATCACGTGGACCTGTATTCAAACTGATACTGGCTCACTGTGGAGCTTTAGCCATGTGCTGGGGTATTTGACCAAACATGACAAATTGTTAACGAAATCCAACAAAAAAGCCTACAAATTAACCTGATTCCCAGAACTATGTAAGCAATGTCCAAGGACTGGAACAAATGATGTTTGCACTCCAGAGTGACTAACCTGCAGGTCAGGGAAAATCAGCCTCTGGTGTTCAGCTCTGACAACCGTTTACAGTTCAAATCAGGGACAAGTGTGTTTGGCTAGTTGGCTAGTTATACGGTAGAGGACTCCCGCTGACTCCCGCATGTGCTTTGGGCAGAGGGAATTATGTGAGCGTATTGAAGAGTCTTGTTTTGGGGAAGAAGCTAGTGCGATACTATGAAATGAAAAGGGCTGCAAAAGAGCTGAAATCATAGTTAAAAAGAGTATATAGTAAAAAGAAATATATGTAAAGGGAAGAGTTCACGTTTTAAATGCATGAAGTATTGCATGATTTCTTCAGACTGAGGAGAGGAGAGAGTCGTGAATGAACAAGGACCGGTGTAATGATTGAATCGGTTATCTTTCAGTGCTGAGAGATCCAGGTTGTCACAGCTGTGTAAACTCTGGCGACATTGTGCACAAACAAACCGGAGAGAACTGCTGTTCTGGTGACCCGTGTGGTACGACCTGATCCCAGACCTGTGCACAACAGTAGTTGAAGGCATAACATTTTGAATATATAAGAAATGACGTGCTTAATTTATCGTATTCTGCACATAAAGTTCACCCCATCAAGGCTATCTTACAGTCTGATAGGAAAAATCAATGTTGTACACAAGCATACCGAGGTGTCATTTTCACAGGACTGACTACTTAGAAAATGAAGAAGATGAATAGAGCCTGGGAGATGTCAGGCTCTGTTGTTGATCACCTCAACCAGGATGCGCACACCGGGTCTATGGGTTACGATATGGCAATATGGACGTGAGCCAGGAAGCACACAGCACTTTAGATCAGTGGTGTTTGGTTGTGTGTACGTGGTGGTGTCTCGTTACACCCTAAAGCTATCTGATAGCTCCGTCTGTCATCCCCCGGTCCGTGACTCATCGGAGGAGTTATCTGTGATCTCCCATAAGTCTGCCTCCTCTTACCTGTTGGCACTGCTGCTGTGGGCCCTTTATTATAATAATAATAATAATAATAATAATAATAATAATAATAAACCTTTTTATAGTAATAGTAATACAGTATCAACATGTACAACAAAGCTGTCTCTTGATATGTACTAACTGACATCCTCAAACAGGAGTCACATGATTTCAAGTTAATATAAGTCAAATAAATCATAAAAAGAGAGTAAATGACAGTAGCAGTACGATAGCTGAAGCCCCCCTCCACCGACCTCACGGACAATATGAACATTTTCAAACAAACCTTGAGAATAAATCACAAGGCAAAGTAGGAGTGACCAATCAAAAATAACCTCAGCTGATTGGCCTCACCCTGGCACACCTGTTTTGACTTGGGACTGTGATTGGTGGATATAACCAGGCTTCACTTTTTGAAATGCTGTCCCAGAGGTTTAGATATTTGGAAAGGTGTAAGACACTGGAAGGAGACTTTAAAGCACAAAGCCAGCGCAGGTCGTGACAAATAACATTCTGCTCCCCAATAAAAACAAGGCTACCGAACATAACAGCCAGCGCCTCCCATCTGGTTCACATCTCTCAGAACAGTGGCAGCCAAGGCATCCCCAGTACACATGAGTAGCTTCAGGAGAGGCTCCAGAGCAGGAGACGCAGCCAGTTAAAACAA
This sequence comes from Hoplostethus mediterraneus, assembly GCA_034670385.1. Taxonomy (NCBI): domain Eukaryota; kingdom Metazoa; phylum Chordata; class Actinopteri; order Trachichthyiformes; family Trachichthyidae; genus Hoplostethus; species Hoplostethus mediterraneus. The sequence continues at coordinate 154,393 of JAXDDW010000266.1, forward strand.
TGACATGCAGTGTTTTCAGATCTAGTAGGTAGAGCTTCTCTTTTTCTTAGAAACCTCCGTTCAGACCCCGTTTCAAACTGAGGTAGCCTGTTTGTGAGCAGCTGGAAAAACATCCCACGAGTGGGCGGCTGGATTTGACCCAGTGTGAAATTGTTGTCACCGCAGGGTGAAACTCTTGGAAATAGGGGAGCAGGGAAGCAAGCGAGCACTGTGGAATTTTACCAGGTCAGCCTTATGTAAGAGGCTGAGTTACCATGCAACACAGGATAAGAGTCAGAGAGGGCTGAGGGAGGAGAGATAGTACTAGGGAGGATGGAGATAAATACACACAGAGAGGAAGGAGGGAACAAAAACAGTATGCAACCTGAGAAGGATGTCTTTAGCCCGAAGCTCTGCCCCGACTGGATGACTGTGCCTCTCTAAGCCTCTAATTCATTTTTCTCTTTCTCATTGTTGAAACGTTTTACTCTCCATTTCCCACCATGTGTGAGTCACCCTGCGAGGCTGTCACTCATTGGATGATTTGATGTTGGTTTATTAAAGTGAGGTGCGTCTTCCCCTCTGACTCAAATAATTGCCTCCCTCTGAAGACAGACAGAACCCAGCATCTGCTGTGAAGAACAGAGGAGAAAGGGGGGGGGGGGGGGGGGTTGCCTGTTTTTAGAAACATGCCAGCTGCCGCAGTCTGACCCTCGGGGTGTCTGTCCTCCTCACTGCAGGTTAGGAGCTGCCCGGCCACACGCCCAGGCATTTCAGGGAACCTGACTCTGTCACCAGTCATAGCACGCTTCGCTCCTCCAACTTGACATGTTTTTGTCTTTGGATTGTTTGGATTGATCAAAAAGTACACTATCATATTGCATTTTTTCATTCAATGGTATAAAAGTGGAATAATGAAAGTAGAATAATTCTGATTTCCTTGTTTTTTATGTACAATGGTGAGATATTTTGATTTTTTTTTTGTTTTGTTAAAATCTCATTTATATTTTGCTCTCTACTCTTCTGCTGTGTTGAATGGAAAAGTTGTCTCAGTTGTGACTGTCCCGCTCATCAGCAATCATCACCATCACACATCAGTCCATCAGTCCATCACACATCAGTCCATCAGTCCACTACAGCAGCCCTGTCATTAGTGTTATCACTCCATCCCTGGCCCCACATTTTTCCAGCATTCACTGATGAGGTGGAGATGAAGGCAGTACTTCTGCAGTTTCCAGCCTCTCATTAAGACCGCTTAACAGTGTATCACTATTTCAATTATTTTTAGTGCCGCCAGCGCAAGGGGCGGCCGTGTGGGTGAGCGGAAGGAGAGACAAACGAGAATGAAAGATGAAAAAGGGAAATAGGCAAAACAGGAAGAGAGAAAGATGAAAAGAGGGGGGGAACTGACATGAAAAGATCTGTTCTTTTCATTAGAGGCAAAGTATTGGGGTTATAAACTCACTGTATCAAAAGAGATGCTATAAATTGTGAAACGTATTCCACTCAGTTGCTTTTCTCTGTCAGAACAATTGGTACAGCAGCTCCTCCAGGGAACGCTAACATGTCCTCTGGCGTACCTTTAAGGACGTTTTAGCATTTAAGTATGTATTTATTTAAGTACGAGCCTTTACTTTGACATTTTGAATTTGAAGATGCAGTCCAGTGGATGGTAACGCTGTTTACTATCAAGCGTGCAGCGACATATTCTAGGTCTACACTGTATTTATGCTCGGATTTCAGTTTCACTTTATTAGCTTGTGCAAGGGCAGCACACATCAATAATCACCTCTATAAACTAGACAGACATTATTTTTATACTGCAGTTTCCTACACATTTCATGACTTAAATATGTGAGAAACTGCAGTACAAAAATCTTGTAACAAAAAGACAGAAAGCAGGTAATCTCCACAAATGAATCATGTCTGAAAAGGGCTGCTGCTTTTTTGTTTTTTGTCATAGCTTCATGTTTCAGATTCAGGGTATTTGGCCTACTTTTAGATGTAACCTTTAGAAGTGCTATACACTCACCAGGTATACTGTATTTTATTCAGATAGATGACTCAGTTTGCTCTCTTGAGACACAGGGGCTTTGCGTCACTATGGTGACCTTACAGGAAAATCCACATTGCATTACTCCAGGCAGGTGACAATAGCAGTCATCACCATTATCATGCATTGGAAATAGCCCTCATGATGACAACTTAGCACTATGACAGCTCTCTGGATTGGATTGAAGACCCCAAAATGTCTGGTTAATCTCTCTTTTTTGTCCTTAGTTCAAGAATAAACCTGTGTATCTTATCTGAACACCCAGTTTTAACTATCTCTCCTTTTGTTATGGTCCTTAATGGGGCCTTTATCAGCGGTTGCTATCCTTAACCAAGTGTAAACTCTGCCTGGTTCTGCTGCCAACGTATCCCCCAGTGAGAAAGATCAGTCATATGCAAGCCCAAGTCTAAATCTGTCAGCGTGTAAACACAGACGCTCCAGCTGCAGACCCCCCGACTGTCTCCGGCGTGATGAATGATAACCTGTGTGGCCCCGGCTCCTCCTGACTGACTGACTGACGGGAGGCTTGCGTGTGAAGATGCAGACTGCCTCACAACTATAAACCTAAAACAAGGGGGGGGGAAGGTGTTAAAGGCCTTAAATTGCAAAACACCTGTATCTGAGTCACCCAGGGATAATCACACCCCTTCGGCTCGACAGCCAGCCCTCTGCCCCCACGCCGACGGAGGCGAAAGGCAGAAGCAGAAGACGTCAGAGAGGCGTTCAGGTAGCCTAGCTAGTGTAGTTGAATTGAAATGCGCAAGATTAATGAAACCAGAGTTCTTCTGATACAAACTGATGAAGAAGAAGAGTAGCAGTGGGTTGGCCTGAAAGTAGGTGAGTCAGGGCATCCATTTGCAGCTGCGTGGGATATACTGTACTGATCGTGTCCGCAGAGAGCTGCACTAACCCTCTACGACTGGTGTTGATCAACGTGCGAGGGGCCCCCGATGAACCATGCAGCTATTCATCAGCGGGCATTGTCATGTGACAGCCCTCTTGTACTGGTCACTGGCCCCTGGCTCGAGTAGTGGGGACTATACTCGAAGTGTACTCGAGTATATGAAGCTGCTCCAGATGAGTCTGAACGGACAAACCAGGGGGCTGACCTGGGGCCCAGATTGGAAAGAGGTACTCGAATTCAAATGGGAAATATCTCAAACATCATTATGTTTTGATCTGCGTGGCAGTCAGCAGCTGGCAGCAATAGAAAGAGTGATGTGTGTATAGTGTGTGTGGTGTATGCGTAAGGCAAAATCTATGTATGTACACACAAGTAATCTAGACTATATGTAATGTGTGTTTTGGATTAATGCTGAAGGGAAATGTTTGGTTAGGGTAAAGCATCTGGTATACATCTGGTACACCTGTATGTGTGTGTGTGTGTGTGTGTGTGTGAGAGAGAGTTAGTATAGAAGTGATGTGGGAATGAGTGTGTGTGTGTGTGTGTGTGTGTGTGTGCTGAGAGTAAAGTGGATGGTTGACTCCAATGGAATGCAGCGCTGACTCAGTCCGTCTGTCAGCCACGTCCATGTTCACTCTGTGGACTCATTCACACTCGCCGACCCTTTGAGAGGGGCTGCCTGTTGCCTCATGTTGGATTTCCGGCAAGACTCTTGGAATTTCAGGGGAACTGAACTCCAGGAAGTTCTGGAATAGTGCCTTGTTTGGATTCAAGCTTCACGCCCCCATAATATATCCCACACATAATCCAGTGTTTTTTAAAATACATATAAAGTTTCCCCTTCAGCTGGAATCTACAGTTCAGTGCAATTTATAAACTCTACGCTTTTAAAAAAGGTGCCACTGTGAAGCCTGTTGATTCTTAGTAGTTATTTAGAAGGTGTGCGTGGGCATGAGGGGTGAAAAAAGTCTACTCTCTTTCTACTTGACGTGCTGTCAGTGATCATGTTTCACAGGACGAGCTCACCTGGTCTGCAGATTCTTTTCATCATGCACCTTCATGATTACATCAGCACAATCTGAGGAGGTTACTGTCACACGCCACCCCAAACTCCAGTGGGTTTCTTATGGTAGGATGTTATTTGTGCCCAGACCAAACTCACCTATCACCAGACGGCCAGAAGCTGACACTAGTCAACAATTCTGTTGAAATAATACACCAATTAAATCTTGTTGCCTTTCCTTTCTGCACATCTGACTATGCCACCAGTTCATGAGAAGTATTTTGCGACAGAAGTACTAGCCAATTGTTTATGAAGCCGACAAACTCCTGGCCCAACAGAGGGACGGTGATCTGACTCCATTTACTTTCCATTCATTTTTAATGAATCAAGCATGTCAATCTTATTGGAATAGACATTAATATAGAAACAGACACAAATGAAAAGTTGATTTGAAGCTGCTTCCTTGATTGAAAGACATACACATTAACCATCGTTGCCAACTACAGATGTTTGTCGTAGCGATCAGACGCGTCTCTTGTCAGTGACTGACTGGTGTTGTGATATAATCACTGTTGTTCCAGGAGAAAAGGCTTTGTCTTGCGTCCCACGCACTTCGTCCCACCCACCCCAGACAGACAGAGATCTGCTGTGTGTGTGTCTTCCTCTGTGGGCTCATCAGATTGCCCCTCCCTTTCCAGCTGCTGGCCAGGGTAGACGAGACCAGAACAGGGTGTCTTTCATTTTGGGATTACCTGGGTCTAAACAACACACGTTAGCTCAGCGGAGAGACTCTGATACTCTGTGTCTGCACACTCACAGTGTTGTTGAATGAAGTTTAAATGGTCAAAATAGTCTGGGCATGGATACCAAGAATCGTAGTGATAGTTGAAATTGATCATGGTCAGCTATGCTGCTGCATTCCTAATAAAATCAATTTTATTCCTAAGGCCTCGACTGGTGAATGGGCTTGTTTACTGCCAGCTTGTTCTGCACCTCTCGCAGCATTGCGCCGTATTAATGACTTCCTTCACTTCCGCTGGTGCGCTCAAGTGTCAAGTACATAGAAAGCCTAAATAAACCAGATAGACTAAAATACGTCCTGCAATTGATCCTGAAGGACCGCTGCCCACCCCCGAGCAAACAGCAGCTCCTCATAGCACCCGACTCTCTGCCAGCCAAGACTGTTGAAAGTATCTTTAGAGACAGCCACATTAATCACAGTCCTGTGTAACGTGTCTCTTAAGAGCTCTATATTTCAAACATAACGTGTGTGTGTGGGTGTGTGTGTGTGTGTGTGCATGCACCTCCATCTGTCACCAGTGCAAAACTCCTCCTGCAATGTCTCTCCACTAACAGAATGCAGTTTGTGGCACGCTCCTCTCTAGCACAAACACATGCATGAAAGACAAACAATGCATGCACATACACACACACATGCACACATGCATACACTTCCACACTACTTGAACCCTGGGGTAGAGTGCCAAAGAGTTGGTGGAATGTGACCCGGTGACCTTGGCTTGCCGACGGCCACATGGAAACCGGACATTAGGATGGTGTGCATGGGAGGAGGCCAGAATAGCTCCGGTGTCTGGTAACGGGAGAGCAGCTCTGTTTGTAAACCCTGGCCATATGACACACAGGGCCTGCTTTTGCACATGGACATGTACAGGCCCAGTTCTAGGTTATAGAAACACATGTATCCATGTCCAAAAGGGAGGAGGGGGCAAATGATGGGGAACATGAAAGGGAGGGTGCTTAGTTTATGATCAGTAGGTACTTTTTGTCTTGTACAACACTGGGTTAACCTTGCAGCCACACATTTTTCTGCTTTCATAAATCCTGACTTTCCTGTTTGACATTTCAAGTTTTTTTTTTTTCTTTTTTCTTTAAATACATGCTTGGTACACAGAGAGGCCATGCTCGAGTGTAACTTCATCTGCAGAATCTGCGAGCGTCAAACTGGCGGTGAAGTATTGTGGTGAGTGGACACAGGTTCATTGACGCACATGCGTGCACACTCAAGTTACAAAAAGCAATTTTTGCACACATTTGCTTGCATGCACCGACACACACGTGGCAATCTCTGTGCAAAGTGGTTGCGCAATACGTTGACCTGCTTTACCTTCCTTTTGTAAATGCTTGCAGTGGGGATGCAAGTCATGCATTAAAGATGGTGAAGATTCGGTGTGCTACAGCTGCTAGAAATACACTTGACACTTTAAACTTTAAACTATATAACAGTTTTCTGATATGGTTTAACGAGTTCGCTCTGCAAATTACAATTTAATCTTATTACGTTGATGCAGCCAGCCTTACTTTTAACCCACTTATATCAGGAGAATGAGGAGGTGCGCCCCTACGCTTTTCAAAACACAGAAAATACTCAACTGTATGGAGCGAGACTTTCAGTGTAAATCATTTTTTACTCTTCTACGCAGACAGGCCGGGGGAAAACCCCACCCTCTGTGCTCAGAGAAAGGACATGGATACATGTGACAGATCAGGTCCAACCAGTCACAGATGACAAACCTTCAGTATTGCCCCATGACTATCTGACAGAAGTTTGAGCCCTAAGCAAGAGTCACCCTTTGAAGTCCTTTGATTTCTTAATAAAATAATCCAAATTTTCCACACACACAGTCTGAAAAAAACTCCCAGAATTTCCTCCTTGTTCCCTGCGTAATCCTGTTACTCAGTTAGTCCAGTGGAGATGATTCTGCGATCCAGAGGCATGAAACATAGTTTTAGAAATGAAAATCAGTGCCTGTAATTTCCCATTTTGTCAGCAACAATATTTATGCTCATAATTGTCAGGCCAGCATCATCAAGCTCATTTCCTCATTTCCAAAACTGAAACAATACTGTACGCTCTGACACATGGGAATTATCCAAACATTGTGAGTCAGATGACTTGAGTGAGGAGGCCATATCAGTCCCGCTGAATGGACAGGTGCAGATCCTACCTGAGGCAGACGCTCTGGTGCCAAGGGATTGTAAAGCAATCAGGAGGAGGCAATATATCCCTCTGCCTATCAAATAGCTAACAGAGCAGGGAAAGATCAGCCCGTTGAGCCGGGTCAGCGAGAAGAGACAAACAACACACACACACAGCCCTCAGCCCCCCCGCCCCCCCATCCACCCCCTCAGCCCCCAGCATGCCCTGTTTTGGTCTCCATCACAGTCGCTCCAGAGACAGACGCCGACTTGCCCCAGACTCCCCAGTCTCCCTCCACCCTGGGTAGAGTTACCAGTCCTATACTCAGCACAGAGAGACAGACATTATGTATTGGCCACATCTATTGGGAAGGCTGCCGCTCTCTGTAAGCACCAAACTGACAGCTGATGAATCTTAACAAAGTAAATATCGTATACCTGTTGCCACGGCGCCCGAAATAAACCTGTGTGATTTATATCCCAGGTCATATTTCCCTTAGAAAATAATAGACCTGCTTGGTAAGAGTGCTCTTTTCATAGGTTTAGTAAAGCAGGCACCATGTAAACCTACCCTATACTATACTAGTGCGTACTTATTCTATACTAGCATTATCCCTGCTGCATCTATTCAGGTCAACTGTTGAGGGATGGTACTATCACCAGGGCAACAAGTAAAACAAACAATGTGTGGGTTTTTTTTTTCAATGCGTCTGAAACACTAGACCCAAATGAGTTAGCGGGAACGGAAGGGAGTTTAGCGCCCAGTTCAAGCTGCAGGATCAACCGCGTCCTGCCCCTCAAGAGACGGCGTGGGCGGTGGAAGCTCGCCAAAACGTTTTATCCATTGTTTACCAAAAAACGGCGAGCCCTGTAAACACCGGGATTCGCCACAAAACCTTTCCAGTGAGCCGGTTGCCGCTTTCATCCAGGGCTCACTGGCTTCCCATCGCTCCCCCCACACCAGGGAGCTTCTCTGGCTCCGTGTTGAGTTGCCGTCTCACTGTTTAGATTTTCTCATGGCTGTGGGAACAGCGTGGGGCAAAGCCGTGACAGGCCGCCGTCATTTATCATAACAACTCAGTAATCCGCTACTTTTCACGTAATGTACAGTTGAGATCGGATTCTGTTTCTACTAACATTTTAATTCAAATACCATAATGGACGTCTCTCAGCCCCCTGGTGCTGAACTGTTATTCCCTAGCCAGCTGTCATTCACTAGTTTCTGCATTTGACCTAAGTGACTCATGCCAACATTAGCACCATCACCTGATATAATATAGTGGTGACTAACACGCCTTGCACCCTGGGGTGTTGAGCAATCATTTGGTATACATTTCATATTGTGTTTGTCACTGTGTGGCGTCCTCAGATAGAGGAGACCTCAACGCAGCCAATCGGTGAACGCCTGAACAGATTCATACACCGCGTTTGTGTGTTTTGTCTTGGTTAGTGTGCACGTTGGCCGTGCACCGCCTGCCGTAAGCAACATCTCTTATCTCAGCGCCCATAGGAGGGAGGATATTATCCTGGCTTTACTGTACGAGCTGGAAGAAAACAGGGTGTACTGCAGAGGGATTGTAAATACAGTGTGAGGCGTAAACAGGAAAGGGACGGAAACAAAACGGAGCTCATGGTGTGTTGTTTGACATGGTGTGGAAACTGAACACATTTTAACTGAAACACACAGTGGAACAAGTAAGTAGGAACAGGAACAGATCAACTGCTCACTTGGGACATCAGTGTTAAATACTCAGCCCGGTTTATTGACTTTCCTTTACGTCTGTTATTCTGCCGTGAGGAAAGCGATGTCCCTCTGAGTAAGAGAGTTTGTCCCTTTCTCGCTGACCGGAGCTCAGAAGTGAATGACCCTGTTACGCAACATGAATATGACAGATTAGGGTGAAGTGCAATAACAAGCACACCATGTGCCAAACACTGCAGCCTTGTCAACACTGTGGAACTGGCGCAGTCCAAACACAATAACAGACTTTATCCGTCAATATTTCTGTAACTGGAATAACATCAAGTAGGAAAGATCAATGAAACGGTGACACCGATAAAAGCTTGGTAGCTTATTCACTGGTGAGGCGTGATACACTCCCCCACTGAAGCAACATGAGAGTGTTGTAAGTGATAGGTCGTCTAACTCTGAGGCCCCATCTGTGCATCGTGGAGAGCAGAGCCAGGCTAACGTCCCTGTCCCACAGCCCTGTGCCAGCCCGGCTACAGCATGACTCAAGCCTTTGTGGTAAGTGTGGGTGGCTTCTCCCCCTGTCTCACCCCGGTGACTACTCTCTGATCCGTCCTCTCTCAGATTCCCTCGCTCTCTTTCTCTCTCTCTTAACTCACTAACTTTCCGTCTGAATCACCAGCGGGAGAGTCGACGAGCGCCCCCGGGGCCCAGAAATTCCTCTCCACTTCTTGACCACACCGAACCGAGTAAATATCACTCAATACTACACCGACTCGGGGGCCGTGTCACACGAGAGAGCTGCATTACGTCACCTGGACGCTTGTGCCTGTGCAAACGTTCCAGCGAACACAAAAGGCCAGCAAGCAGCAGGGAGTGGTGCATGTGTTGTTGTACAAGCAAGGTGTTGTAGGTGCAGGCCAGCACGTCCATCACGACTCTCTCTTTCTTTCCCATTGCAAAATCCACTCGTGTCCTGGGCGTCTGCCGGGTCTCTGCTAGTGTCATGTCTCCTTAAGAGCCTGCTTCTTCTCACACAGAGTGCCAACAGTATGCTGACATGCTCCCATGAAGTGCCGCTCGTACGCCAAGCTCTGCTGTCCGTCCTGCACTGACGTTATTTATCCTGCCCTTACACAGGCACAAGTGGATACACACACACACACACACACACACACACACACTAACACTCATACGCACACAAACTCAGCATGTTCATGTTCCAAGATCCTTTGTCTATTTCCTATTGACGCAATAACCCAGGGTAGTGAAACGCCCGGGGAAGCAGAGCTGTTGTCGTCTATCTAGGTTGGGTGCTTCCTGTCCTGATAAAGGCCCAAGAGGAGATAGCCCTGAAAGGAGCTGTTGGAACAGGGAGGAATAGCTGGGTGGCTTGGACCCCTTTCAATGACTAACAATCTTATCTGGCCTGGGTTTGGTATGCATCCACTAGTTAGTGCTCAGCAGAGTTTGGGAGAATGTGTTAGAGCGCCGGTGCTTTCCCTGGTAAATACTCTGCAGCACTGCAGCCCACTGAGGGTTGTTTTGTTGACTAGCTGTTTAAAAGACATCTATATGGTTTATGAAATTATGTTACATAGGGTTTAAAAGTGAGAGTTAAAGCATTATCTCTTCTCTGGTTGATATTTCTGATAGTTGCAGCTGTTTAATACTGCTATAATACTGGTTGGTCTACAACTGGGCAACACAGCCAAAAAAGACGTCAGTTGGAAAGACGTCTAGCGTCAGTGGGAGGTTATTATATGTCACTGGATAAGCTTTTAGGCTGCAGCTCAGTATATGAAAATGTCTTTACATCCTGCCTCTTATTGCGCCCTCAAACCACAAACAGCGTAAACACTAATTTCAACCACGGACCGCTTGAGTCTTAATCTGAAAGATTAAAAGTCTGAAAGATTTCCGATGGATTTGTTTGGGGTTTTGCAGCATTCCAGCCAGTATTTCAAAGGCGCTAGTCTGAACACAGTAATGAGCGTGACCTAAATTAGCCGGTCCTGGTGGGAACGTTTTTGCAAGCTGATTTCAAAAAGGATTATACAGTTTGATCCAAACAGCAGAAACCTATGATAACCCATAATGTGTCAAACTTTTGCTTCAAACTGGACGTTATTTCTTACAAAGCATCATCACACACACTAACAGCTAACTGTTTGTCGCTGTATCTCTCTCTGTTGTGGTCAACGTCTCCATTTGAAGATGCTTATTTTCAGTTTACCGTCTAATCTGAATAAACACTCGGAGACAGCAGGTCTCCCCATCCGTCTGTCTGTCTGTCACTCTGTGTGTCTTTCGTTTATGACTCAATGGCCTGAGACCGTGGCTTCATGTAAACATGAAACTCCCTCCTGCCTGTGGATAAGAGCTGGACATGATAATTAAACAAGGAGCCGAGGAACAGATGGGACCAGACTATCATCAGCAGTCAGGATGGCTCAAGGAAAAATGATTGGTAAAAAGATGGCTGGCTATTGTCGCCTACAAATGGAGGATACTGATACGGATGTCTCAAATGTCACAGACACGTGCACACAGACACTCACCCACATGCTTTTAATCTGAAGCTTTATCTTGAGGTTTACGCTGCAGGGGTTTATTCCAAAGTAAAGTGGCAACAGAAAGACAAGAATGACTATCGGGCTGTTATTTGGGAGCAGATATCTCAAAGAGAATAATGAAACTTTCTCTTCAATACTTTTTCTGATGCTGAGAAAACAGAATTGGCATTAGCTTTCTACTAAGCCATGGGAAGGAGGACACTGTTTTTACTTTAAATAACTGAAAAAAATCATATTTATCTTATGCTGTTCGTCTTTTGAAAATGTGTGCCGAGAGCTGACGCACTCCGGGTCTGTCGGGTCACGAGAGATAACAGGCAGGGCTCTTCCAAACAGTCATAATGTCATAAGGTGTCTTAACTACCTCAACGTGATCCCCTATTTAAAGCCAGCCCTGAGACAAAGGCAGCCTAAGGTCAGAGAGTGTGTGATATCTCTTAGCAGAGTGTGAAATGGATATCGACTTGGATGTTTTTCTGACCTTTTTTTCAGTAAGGAAATTCAGGAAAGTGTTGCAAATGTTGTAATATACGTAGAAAGGGAGCTTGAATGCTGCTTCAGAGGTTTCATCCTATTTGTGGGTGTAAATACAGACTGTATGGCTCTGAGAGTGTTGGCAAATGGGAAAATGAAAAGGTTTGAGAGTGTGTTTATGTCTGACTGTGTGTGTGTGTGTGTGTGTGTGTGTGTGTGTGTGTACTTATTTTAGCATGAGTTAATGTGAGTTTGTGTGCACGTCTGTGTATACAGCGAAATCTGTTCTTTTACTTGACGGTAAGTAACAAGCACGTTGTGCCCTGTGGGCGTGTGGGACGCCTCCCACACGCCCACACCTTGAGGCTCCAGAGGCCCATGCAGTGTTTGGTCTGGGGCGGCTCCCTGGCTGATTTACTTCCTGCCAGGGACCACAGGAGAGCGGGGAGGAGAGCGTCTCCGGGGTTTGCTGGAGGCCGGAAACAAGGCAAGAATAAACTGAGGATTTTGTTTGATTTACAAGGCCCAATAACCCTTAATTGTACATTTCATCTTCATTTCAAACAGAAGCTCCTTGTCTCAGTGACTGCAGAGCCACCAAGCCCCATCTGCTGTATTTACCCTAGAGAGAGGTTAGCTCGCCTTCAGAACAAAGCATGAGCTACGTTCAACACATGGAGAGGTTTTGCTTTGTCTTCTGGCTTCACTTATGTAATTCAAAGAGGATGTTTCGCAGCAATAACCCATTATTTTTCTCTTCAGTGCCGAGAATAATCCACTGGCTCAGAGATAATTACAGTCTTTATTTTGAACTTGACTTTCAGTGTTCTTTCCATCCAAAGCTAAATTTACAAAACAGGATTGCTGGTGTTAAAATTGTAGGTCAACTGAAGCCTCCTTTTTGCCTTGGCAACACCACAGTGTAGAAAACATCATCTTTTGATCATTTCAATTGGTAACAAGTTGAGAAATATAGTAAAATATGGTCACATCAATATATATATAATGTAATAGTAATATGTATATGTAATAAGTAAATGTTATATATATTATTATATGTTTGGTAATGTAAGTCTTTCGGTATGAAGCTGTTCCTGGGCTGTAGTGTGACTTTGCATTAATTCATGTGAGGTCAGACACAAATGATGCTGTGGTGCAGACGGCATGCAGCCCCAAGGCTCTTCTCGCCCTAATCCCCTTGTGATTGAGTTCAGGACGAGACTGTGCATTTCCACCCACGCATGGATCTCTCCCCGGAGCACCGTATTTTGCCCTGAACAAATGCGTTGACACACAGCCGACCCGCTCGTAGGGAACGGAAAATGAGAGTCGGGCCTCATCTGCGTTCTCCTCAGCCCATTGGCTCACTCGTTAAGAGGTTATGTGTGAGCGGTGAGCCGGAGCAGTTCCGGTGTGAGGAATTAATGTGGCCGCTGCCCAGCGCCAGGTCAGGTCGCCTGACTGACTTCATCAGAAATCCTCATTCCATTTGTGAACGGAACAAAAGGCGCCCTGACAAAGCACATACTCTGCCTCGGATGAGTCAGTCGCTGTCATCAGGCGTTGCAAACATGCACACATGCGTGCACACACACAAACACAGATGGAGAAACAAGCCTCGCTCATCTCACTGATCTGTGGGCTTCCACTGCGTTCTTCAGTGAACATGTGTTTTTCTCTCCTAGTGGGGTACCTAGAGAGCGGTGCTTTCTTAACCTTGTGGATATTGATCTATACCTCAGTCCATTAGCAGTGCCCCCCCCCCCCCCCCCCCTTTGAAGGTGAAGCTCTCCATCTCCTGGGTGGACACAACATCTGAAATCTTTATCAGGCTTGGGCTGGTGTGTGTCTGTGTTTGCAATATCTCCCGTGAGTGAGGCTGAAGCAGGAAAGTAGGGGAGAGTGAACTCCCCCAGCAATCAGTCGTTACTTAAGATTAATAGATTGATACATTAAGCGAAGCCTTGACTTTGTCCTCTGAAGACTGCCATCAGAAACACCGGAAAAACCTGGGATAGTCATCGGCCGAATGCCAGAAACTCCTGTTTTGGCCGTTTGAAACACAATACACACATTACATTGCTGAAAAAAAATGCGAATGTATTTCTTTGTGAGTCCCTTTAGGATTCAATAAGGAATAGCCAGGCAGATCTACTGTATGCAGAGTATGAGGAGCCCAACAGCCCGGAAACAAGGCGCATTAGGGTCCAGCCTCCATCTGGGTCCGTCCTGTTGTTGGCTGTGAACCAGGAGGTTGAGAGAGTCTGTCCAGCGTGACGTTCTCAATCAGACCACAGCTGTCTGTCTCACAGTCTCTCCCAAACATCAGGCACAGATGTGTGTGTGTGTGTGTGTGTGTGTGTGTGTGTGTGTGTGTGTGTGTGTGTGTGTGTGTGTGTGTGTGTGTGTGTGTGTGTGTGTGTGACTGTATGTTAGCGCTACCCCCTATTCTCTTTACTACTCTTCAAAGCCCTCAAAGTAGTTTAATATTTGAAAGATTTTTGCAGCTCCAACAACGGCAGAGCCACTAATACCGGTGTCATCATGATCACCGACATAACTTCTGCTGCGTCTCATCGGAGAGTCATCACAGGATGTGCTTGCCAGCAACTCCCCCAGTCTGAATGTCTGAATTGATCTTTGGGTCCCGGAGACTAAACACACCCTGTTATCACGGAGGAGGAGAACTGGCTCGCTCCACCCATTACTAACAGCGGGCTGTGGTCGCACTCAAACCACTCAACACAACAATGTGTAACGCAACGATGACTCGCTATTGCTGCTTTTGATTATATTGTGTATCGAAATAGAAGTACCTGTGTGTGAAGTGATTTACTCTAAAAGCCCTCCGTTTCCCAAAAGCACCAATAAAGGAAGTGATTAATAAGCGAGGCAGCCGGGAGGCTCTTCAGAGCGTGGTATGGTTAGCAACTAGGGGTGTTGTAATATGGTCGTATTTACATTTTAGCGAGAGATGACAGCCTGTTGCCTGGGGATTTGTGTTTTGTTTCCAAGGCGGGAGCCAAGTCTGTGTGGGTCTGCCAGACAGAACCACTATCCAGCCATAATACACGGAGATGTGTCAGCCCGGGCCTCGGCTGTGGCCCTCGCAGCTGGACCGGCTGAATACACAGTTATTCTCCAGTATGGTTTCTGAGGATACAGTCACGTTGAAGTGACAAGTGCATTCTTTCCATTGGTTGCTGTTGTATGTCTCTTGCGGATAGTTTGACACCGACTGTCATGATTTTGCGCTCGCAATAACCACGCTCTGTTGAAAACAAGACGTACAGAGCGAGATGACGCTCAACCCTAGAGAAGGAATCTTCCCCTCGCCATCTTTACAGCTTAACATCCCTTTGACATCACCTTACAACACAACTGAACCATTTGCTCCCGTGTGTGTATCTGTGTGAACTTTGGTCACGGGCTGGGTATGCACGCAGGTTACCTCACCGGGCAGGAGCCGTCGGCCCGGTGACCTCCCCGGTGAATAAATCATTTACGCTGATGATGGAGTTTTGCCCCCTTTCTCAAGACACTCCACCCTTCCTGTTTGCGAGGTGATCCATAGCAATCAGCTGTAACGACATTCCAAAAGTAAACCCTGGAGTCGGAGTGTGAGCCACAGAGGGGAATTCCTCGCTGCTCTGAGAGCGGCTGAGGGGGAAGGAGGTGTGATTTTTTTTGGGGGGGGGGGATAATGGATGTGGTGGATCAGGGTCAGTCGGTCGGTGAGTCATCAGATGGAACCAAAGAAAAGTCTCAAGTAATTGTTCCTGACAAGGATATCCTCCGTGACAGGGTTACAAATACGCCATCTCATATTCTCAGCTTCCTCTGAATGTGCCAGCTTATCTTTCCTCCCTGACTAACTTTATAAGGCGCTTCCTGTGGGCGATGACATCACACACGCAGCAGCTCGTGAGGAGAGGGTGGGCACTGGAGTTGAAGTGGGAGGGGAGACCGTTTGGAGGCGGAGTCTAGTTATCCCACTGAGTCCTTATGTGAAAAAAGAAAAAATCATCTTTCTGTTCAGTTTACAAATGGAGTGACTCTTACTGGCGTTGATAACAGATTCAGTGCAGTGAATTGTGATTATGTTGGACTCTAGCATTACACACACACACACACACATTTCAATTTCTCGATTTTCACCTTTTTGTGTATAGGTAAGTATTGTCTGTATCATCCATCTGGTCAAAATCCTGGTATGTAATTGGTGAAAGTAATTCTCCCTCCCTCTCTCTCTCATTCCCATTCCCTCTCTCTCTCTCTCTCTCTCTCTCTCTCTTTCTCTCTCTCTCTCACACACACACACACACACACACAGTACGGACTAACAAGCTCACCTAGCAGCACTTCACAAATACCCCTTTCTCTCCTGCTGGTCACAACTGGCCCAGAGGAATGTGAAAAATGTGCTTGAAATTATAAAGGGGGATTAGAGGGAGCCTGGTCCATGCAAGGGCCAAATATCTAATGATAAGCCTGTTAGGTTCGGGGGCCAGGGCAAGCCATGGGGATTTACCAACCCCCAGCACAAGAACAGTCTGTTCCCTCCGCACACACCTCTGGTTTCTGCCACTATTGAGTCAACACGCTAGATGTTTGTAGCTATTGTACTGCTGTGTTTGGTTAGCATGCATGTCAGTGTATGGGTTTGTTCAGCGCGGTCAGGTTAAGTGACACAGTTGACACAACGCCACTCGAGATTAAGTTGGCTGGAAATGGAGTTAACTGGGAAAACTGTGATTTCATTTGACCCCCCTCCGTATGGATCCTGGCGTCTAGGTGACCTATTAACACCGTGTTGTTAGCTTGATGAAAACATTCAGCCAGGTAAACACAGAACAGGTCCAGCTAAAGAAAATACCCACAGTGATCTGATAAGCAAAACAATATGGGATCCATTCAGTCAGCGGCAGAATACGGTGGAGATAAGAGTGTTTCTGGCTGTGTTTGCTGCTGTGTTTGCCTGCCTTCTTATCTTCCCTCAAGCCATCCTCATTACTGCCTCTGTCTCCCCCCTCGGACTTGTGCAATTATTTCTCTCTGGTTTATGAATCTATGACTACATTTGCAGATTATTACGGCACTTAATAAGCTATCGCAAGCAATTACTACTTTGGTTGAAAGGTCTGCAAACAACCTCTGAACCAGTTCCAGGAATGGTGTTGGGTGTTGCATACACATGTCTATATTTTCACATTGCAGCATGCACTTTGAGTAGCACGGCTGAAATATATCTGATATGATTTTGGTGCACGAGGCAACCAAATCTCCAGACCTCATTTTTTCAGCTGATCTTGGATTTCAACGTTTTCCTCGCTCGCTTCTTATTTGCAGGGATTGAAATGGGGCTGTAGCGCCACTGGGGATAGTTTATCAGTTGACTGCATTGTTTGGTTCAGACCTGCAGAGATAAATGAAGTGCTGCAGACTTTGATCACATCAAGTTAACTTAGGCTATGCTTAAATGAGCCCTCTGTATGTTCAAGGTTGATTCTGCAGTCCATATGCTTGACTCTCAGGCTGAGGGCTGTGGAGTAATACTGGCTCTGGAAAGGCTTGTAAAATACAAGCTGTGTCTTTAAGGGCAAGTGTGTAAAGGCGGGGCCACTGCGTTCTTGTAGTGTGGTGGAGCTTAAAAGAACATCGCTCACAACAATACTAGACTATCTAAAAGTGTCTCATTATAGTTAGAGTATCGCCACCGCGCTGGCGTCCTGTCCCTGATGCAATAGACAAACTGAGGCTTACAGAATAACATTTTTTTTTAATAACACAGAAACCAAGGAGCTATATTTTGCGAAAGAGCACTGTTGGGGTCTGACAGCGGTGGAAAAGTGCGTTATTTAGGTGAGTTCAGAAAATAATTTGAAATGTATGATATGTGCCCTAACCCTAGACTGTCTCTTGTTTTGTATGTTGGTGACAACACGCTAGCCATATGATTGATGCTAGTTCAACTTCTCAGACAAATTACTTCTACTTTTTTTTTTAGGATGATTATGATGTAGTCTTTTTTTTCAGGGAGCGAGATTGAGGTAGCGTTTTGGCGAGGCACATTTTCATTTAGCTCAACTCAAGATGGTTAAAAATGTATGACAGAATTAGAAAAACGAAATACATGTCAACATTCACGAGGTTTATGATGTATAACCTTATTACGAACAGAGACAATAGAGAGAAAATCCCCTTATTGCCTGGTTACCCTTTGATTAATGATAACCCAATAACCGTGTATGATTTTTTTTTTTCACGTCATAACATCTTTTTTATTTATTTTTTATTTTATTTCACTTGGAACAAAAAAGAAAAATCCAGTCTATTTCATCATTTCCTAGACTTGTCAAATAGCTGACTTGTGTGTTGTGGCGTGAGTCACCTGCCTGCTAGAGGGCTTTTAACCATTATTATCTCAATCCGGTAAAGTGAGGGGGTGTGCGCGCGCTGGTTGCTTGCCGCACAGGTAGAGCGGGTATGGTTGCTCGGAAACCGCTGCAGGGGTGTCATGAGTGGGGTGTGAACTGCTTCCTCCGAGGGCTGTGTGCACCTAATGTCCTATCAAGAGCAAGCTAGGATTTGGAGCCTGTGCGCTCCAAATGTCCTCCTCGTGTCATCTGCCAGTATTTTCACATCCTGTGGATTGCCAAAGAACACTGTCCACCTATAACCCATGTGGTAATAGAGAGGTCATGCCCACGTACTCTGGCCAAATGCTCTGAAAAGAACTGCTTACAAGTTCCTGCTTCAGAGGGATAACGCTCTCCATGGCTACACATCATTTGTTTAATCCTGTTGCCTGTAAATGTTCCTATGGTTAACTGGCAGGATGAACTGTCTCTGCACCTGTTGCGAGAGGAAGCGCGGGCCCCCGGGGGTTCATTATCGAGGATCAGGTTGCTTCCCGTCCCCGCCGAACCGAATCGGCAGCCCTGGGCAGAGGGGTTGGATGCCTTGTTGGGCAATTTGGCTCTGGCTGATGTCCCGAGCTTCCTGTTGTTTTAGAGCTTTGTTTCTCGCCAGCTGTCTAAGCATCATATAAATGTAGACCCTTCTCTGGACATTTGCTCCTAGGAGACAAGGAACTAGGGGCCGTGAACTTCTCAGTCATCACTCTCCCAACATTTTAAGGAGGACAGCATGTCTCTGGGGGTGCACACACACCTCATTTGTGGTCCCCAACAGGGATGACATCAAGATTGTTATGCACCTGTTTTCCTGCATTCTGAAATATAGGATTGATAGTGTTGAAAATATTGCTAGTGCACTTAAGTCACTGGACGAAATCCAGCAATTCATGGCTGCTGTCATTTACTCATACATGTAGGCATATTGTACAATTAAAACACCCTATGATGTTGTTTATTGAAAATATTAAGGCTCTGACTTTCCAAACCTCATTCAACTTCACAGCACAAGAGTAAGAAGTGTCATAGGCGACAAGCTCACCCAGGAAGCCGACAAAATCAATGTTAGTTTTTGCCTTCCGGTGTATTGCTGTGGTGCATTGTATGCATTGTTTACTCAGCCCTGACATACATTTGACACGAACATCTAGGTCATTTGACATGACACCAGGTCTACCTCTAGCAACAACAGCAGCCCTGTCCTCTGCTGCTCAGGCCGAAAGGAAGATTTTAGCAGTCTTAGAAGTTTAAAGCCTACTGGTGGCATTGAAACAACATTAAAGAGACCCTGGCTATAGGTGAAGTGTAAGGATCATTGAATGCGCCTGTTTGTGATTCATTGAGTATTAACAAGGTTGTTGTGTATAGTAGTTGTGTATCTCTGTGTAGTATCAAATAGGTAAGAGTGGAGATGATCATTCCACTCACAGTTTCCAAATCAGTTAGCTTTCCACTTTGTTAAAAATTAGAGGATGGCATTTAGGTTTTGTTTTTCTGAGAGAAGTGTTGTATGTCAGGTGTGGTGCTGGACAAAAGTAGACTTGAAGAACACATTTTTAAAAATTGGTACACTCGATGCAAGCGCCCAAGTCTTTATTATAGCAAAGTTTTGACCAACAAGGTCTTCAGTCTCTAGCTTGCTCATTTAGTTTGTAAAACCTTCTGGCCAGATCATTATGTGTGACAGCGTACTCTATCCCCAGGGCTTGTCGGGGCACCAATGTCCTAAAGTCCATCAAATTGAGAGTTTGTCATTCCTCAGCCAGAGGTGCCAAGGAGACTGTCGACTCATGCCCAAGGCCACGACTCTTATTAAGGAGTCGGGCCAGGTGAGCAGCTCAGGAGATGGAGAGTAGGGAGAAGAGGATTCTGTATTTTGGCCTCCATTCTGGTTTTTCTCCGGTTCTCTGATTATCGGCTTTGGTTTTAGAAGGGATTTCTCACATGTTTTGTGCCTCTTCACCTCTGCTTCCAGCCCTCTTTCCCCATCATTCATGTCTGTTTCTTGATTCTATACAGGTACACCAGAAGCAGTGGCAGTCAGCCGGGTGATCTGAGTGTTTCCTGGCTTTGATGCGACCCGAGTGTGCCTGGAGCATGTCCACAGCGGGCCTGACTGCCCAGGAGATCTGTTTTCCCGCAGAAAGCCCCTTCCTGCGGGGCAGCTACTGTCACAGCATGGCTGGATCCAAAGCCTTAAGGACCTATCGCCATGACCTGGACAAGTGAGTGGTCAGAAATGGAGGATGTTTGAAATCTGTGTGACATTGTTAGTAGCAAAGTAGCAGGATTATTAGCAAGGCTGATATTAATGTTGTATTGTTTTCTTTCACGCAGCTTGTACTTCAGTATGGATCCTGCACACGTGGACCACAGCTCCCGTGCTCAGCAACAGGTGCCACCTACACCATCTCTAACTCATGAGAGTAAGTGCTAGATCCACCCACTCTACAAACCGTCAGTCAAAGCCACATGACATGCTCTCATGAAACGGAGAGCTTGAGTTGTAGTTTTGACCAGCAGCTACATATTTCTTGAGCAGTTTTCCCGAAAGGCAGAGCATGCTGGGAGCCCTGATCTAAACTTACCAATGGGAATGTTTCACCAAAATGTGAGAGTAACTAATAATTTTGTGTTTGTGTATGACCTCCAAACACAACACAAGCAAAATGTACATAGGAAACCTCTTCAGAGCACTTTCTTGACACCTAACTTCAACGTTTTGTGATTGTGAAATTTGATGTTTGTTGATCAAATCTTGATCTGTAGCTAGTGTACTGTTCACATGATAATTACTCTCTCCTCTTCGTCTCGTTTCTGACAGGACAGAAACATAGCCCCAGCATACAGAGATTACCCCCTAAGAAGTCCAGGCCGACCCATCTCTCCCTGCCATGCAGTAATGAACCGTCAACCCCGAGCCCTGCTGAAGATGACCAGGTGGTCCCTTCGTTCCAGAGGCTGTCGGTCTATGAGCGCAGCAGTCCACCGCAGACGCCAGGCAGATGTTCCAAGCCTCTACCCCCCCTCCCTGCACAGACGGACATCTCCCCTGAGCAGGCTATAGACAACGAGGTAGAATTTTTCACGAGTTCAGACGACAGCCGGTGCTTGGTGCCTGACCAGTGTCCCAAATCGTCTCACTTTCGCTCTGGGGTCCCTAGCCGCCGGAGCTTCAGGGGCTGCGGCCAAATCAATTATGCCTACTTTGAGGGTCCAACAGGGAAGCAAAGCTCACAGCAGCAGCCCCAGCAGCAGCCCCAGCCCCAGCCACAGCAGGAGATGCGGGAGCCACCTGAGCAGCAGCCACCCGAACCGCCTGAGCCACCGGTGGTAGTTTGTCAGAGACAGCAGGACAGGCAGAGGAAGCTACGACGCTCTCACTCTGGCCCAGCCGGTTCCTTCAACAAACCCACATCGCTGCGCCTGACGTGCCACCACCGCCACACCCACGGCATGGATAAGCCAGAGGTGCCTCCCCCCATCCCTCCACGGCCCATGAAGACTGTAGACTACCGCCGCTGGTCAGCAGAGGTCTCGTCGGGGGCTTATAGCGATGAGGACAAACCCCCCAAGGTGCCCCCAAGGGAACCTTTGTCCGGAGGCAGCTCCCGTACCCCCAGTCCCAAGAGCCTCCCGACATACATCAACGGGGTGATGCCCCCCACCCAAAGCTTTGCCCCAGATCCTAAGTACGTGAGCTGCCGGGGCTTACAAAGACAGAACAGCGAGGGCTCGCCCTGCATCTTGCCGGTTATCGAGAATGGCAGGAAGACCAGCACCACACACTACTTTCTTCTGCCTCAGCGGCCTGCTTTCTTGGACACCCCTTACGTAGAGAAGTTTCTTCGGGTCATGGACAGCCCTGCAGGCCGTAATGCAGAGGCATCGGACTCAGACTGGGACTACCAGACCAGGAGGAGAGAACACGTGGATTTAGTTTGAAAAGTTTTAGTCTTGAAAAGTCTAGGTGGGAGAGGACTCTACTGTACATGAGCAGAAACCACTTGGCAAAAAGGTGAAACTGGACGCTAACGCCCCTCAAACTGCTGCTTATACTAATTTTGTTTTGCCCCTTCTGTATTCAACACAGGGTATGTGTGCACTGTATGCAGTTACTGGAAATGTTGGAGCAGCTATCACCACAGAAAGATGCTTTACCTAAATCCTCTGACTATAGACCGTGGGTAAAATTCAACATTGTAAAGATTATTTTTTATATGATTATTATTTCATGCTATTCAATATTGTACTGTTTTTGCTGATGATGTGGTGCAGTCAAAAGGTGCAAGCGGGACTTGGACCTCATGTGCTCAGTGTTTCATGTCCGGAAGGTTGAGGATGTTTTGTGAGATGCGTTTTTTTTTTACTTTGCTTTTGTATCTCACTAGGGACAAAAGGTCAGTAAAGTAACCATGTATCACTTAATATATCTATGAAGTTTAAATACAAGGCCAATTTATTTTTTAACGAAATGAAGGATGCTACCATGCAAATCCCCATTGTAGTTGCTATTGTGTTTGCATGGGTATGCTTTAAGAATCAAGCTTGATATGGTTTCCCACCTTGATGAAGTCCCAGTCTTACTCAGGCCACTATATCTGTGTTTGTTTCCCACACGGCGTGTACATTTTGTACTAGTGGGTGTATTGCTGGTAGCTATGCATGTTTCCAGTGGAATGTCTAGTGCAGCTTTATATTAGTGTACTTGTCTGTTGGTGTGTGTGTTTTTGTGGTTGTGTGCATGTATGTGCGTGCGTGCATGTGTGTGCATACATGCATGCGAGCAACAGTAGCAAAAGTGTTCTGGTGATACTGTATAGAATGACTTCTACAATTAGTAGGAAAATAGTTAACAATATTTGTTACCGTGCTCTGCTTTGTTTGCGGCATCTGCTTTTAAGTACGACCTTTCTTCCTTTCCTTCGGCGTCCAGGTCTGTTTTGTTGCACAGAAAGTGGCCTGTTGAACATATGTGAATGTATGCTATTCTTACTGAATTACGTCAAACAGTCGGAGGAGTTCACCTTTGGTCAAGCTGTGAGTCATTGCTTGGAACTAATTTGCCTCAAGTGCTACCTCCCTCGCTGTTATAATCAATATTTCACATTTAGATCACATCCTAAATCCATAACCCTTAAAGACGTAACCAGCTACATATGAACGGATGAACTGACAAATGTTTTGAATTCAACTACGTGTGAAAGTAATCATGATCAATCAGTTTCAGAGTGACACATAATCAATTCTAACATAGGATATCGTGTCTGCAGTTAGAGATGTTGGATTTTGGAGATGTTAGGCTAACCTGTTAACACCGGCGCATTAGACAGGCTGCGCAGGGCTTACCTACCTGACACAGACTTTCCTGTTCTGCTCATGCATTCCTGCCTTACATGATTGCAGTGGGTGTGGTCCGAGAGACTTTGGCTGCTGGCAGCCAAGAAAATATATGAATTTTATTGTTCTAGATGATTCAAGAACCATTGGGATGATATAGTAAATGTAGCACATTGCATTGCACCCTTGGTATAGAACATGGTGTTCAATTTGGGGAAACAGACAAGTGCTAAGGTCAAACGGTCATTGAAGTACGCTTTTTTTTTCTCTCTCCCTTCTGCTCACAAACCTTGCCAAGATAATGTTTCGACTTAATGTCTGAAAAGAAATGTTTACATTATACACTGATATTATTTAACCTTAACGTATTCATATGTCTTATTAGAATTAATGAAACCAAATGAAGACTAGTTCATCAAGGAATAACTGACGTTCTCTGCTGTGGCGAAGACATGCACTGGGAGAGTACAGTATGCTGTGTACAGTATTTAACAATTCCATTTGTTGGTATGAATAGTTGATCAATCTATAGTCTTTAAAAAGAAAAATAAAGTGACTTATTTATAAGGCTGCTTTATTCTGTTGTGGTTTTCTGAATGTGTCAAGTGAACGCTAATTCAGCTGTTTGGCCTGTTTTATCACCCACACACCCTCATGCTGCGCTTTATTGTGACTGGCCTCCGTCCAGATAGAGAAGAGTGACTTACGCAGATCGACTGACAGGTATATATTCCCTTCTTCTTCCTGGTTGTAACTAAGGCCCTCCTCATTGCTTGACAGCTTAGATGCTGCAATAGCAGCCGTGCCTTCGTGCCTCCAGGTTTTTAGGCGATTAACAATGTTGCAAGTGTTTTTATTCTTGACTTTTGTCCATGTGGTTAGGCATGGAGCGGAAACCAGTTAACCACACGGAGCAATAGAGGTAAACCAATTAACTAAATAGGGTGCATTCAGCTACTGTAGTTTTACTGCAGCCTCTTGAAAAGGCAGCAATCATTTCTGCAGGTACAGTGCTGATAATAATTGATTGTGTACTATCCCCTCAGTGGAACAAAAGACAAACTAACCGTGAACTAACTAGGCCACCTGCAAACCCTTTCACCTGGTTCACCCTTGGGTGAGCTGCTAGGCGACAGCATGAGTGGTGACTATGGCAACTGCGACAAAGGCTACTCATTTAAAGTGTGGTCTGTGGGAGGTGGGAAAGATCAGGCGCCAAGTGAATCAACAAGCCATCTGATTCCAGGTCTGCTTGCAAGTGAAACAAAGGCAAAATACGTTGTGGTGGTGCTGTCGTTGTAGTGTTCATGTCCAGGAGTCAGACTTGTGATTTGACTTGGAATTTTATGACTAACAGCACAAGGGATCGTTACACAAGATCTTGTGTGTTGGTCAATTTCACTCACTTTGTCTAACTGTTTCTCTCTCTCTCTCTCTCTCTGGTGGTTGTAGTAGCAGCAGTATAGTATAGTAGCAGTATATATAGTAGCAGTATATATAGCAGTATAGTTCTATAGTATAATAGTAGTTCATTGTGGTAGTAGTGGTAGTAGCCAGAGATTGAGAAACCAGAGAGTAGGAACTAGTCCTGGTGGATCAGCTGGTTAAAAGTCTTACATTTAAAAAAGTTTATGTATTTCTCCCTCTGTCTAACAGACAGACTGACAGTCAGGTGCAAACTTCTTTTTTTTTAAAAATTAAGATAATTTGTTCATAGTGATTTTTCATTTGCAGTGACATCTGATGATTTTTTTTAGAAATGTAATTTGTTTTTAGCCTGGCTTTCCTGTGAGTAAGAGACATTTACAGAGACAAAGAAAGAGAGAGAAAACACAGAGACGCCCAGAAGAGCATGCTGTAAAAAGTAGAGCATGCTGTAAAAAGTAAAGCATGCTGTAAAGAGTAGAGCATGCTGTAAAACGTTGAGGCCTCTCTGGTTGAGCCCGAGGCACAGCGTTTGTTCTAGCTGACTGATGGAGAAGCTTGTGGACTATGAGGATATTTATGGGAGGTT
The DNA here is from genome assembly GCA_034670385.1 of Hoplostethus mediterraneus. Lineage (NCBI taxonomy): Eukaryota > Metazoa > Chordata > Actinopteri > Trachichthyiformes > Trachichthyidae > Hoplostethus > Hoplostethus mediterraneus. The sequence continues at coordinate 179,779 of JAXDDW010000266.1, forward strand.
GTGAACTATGAATTAATTTTGCAGTGGACAAAGTGGAAACATTAAAATCATAAACATGACGTGTCATACAGTTTCTCATGTGACGTCACATAATGTCTGTTAATAAAAACACGATGGGCCAACAGATCCAGTAAAATTGCATTAAATCACTTTGACTCTATTCCCTTCTCTCCTGTCTCGGCCATGCGGTTTCCACATGCAACAAGAGATGTGACCGCGCCATCTAGTGGTCATTTCTTCTGATGTACTATGTTGTTGAACGTCTTGTTCTGTTTGTCTGAAGGTATTTGCAAATTATGATCAATTTAAAATGGTGGATATAAAAGGGTGAACCCACCTAACCTCAGTTTACCTGCCTTTTTATTTGACGAATACAGTTTACCCACCTTTTAAAGCTCACATAAAGGTTACATTTGTATAGATATTATTTTAAAGGAGATGTTTTCTGAAGGTTTATTAGATTTTTGTTTGTATTGGTGGTTGTGAGATGAGTATACCCACCTTTTTATTTACCACTTCAACTCTGGATGTAAGTAGGTAAAGTTAGGACTACATACTGTGGTGTAGTCTAGTAGCAATGGGTGAAGTGTGATCCAGTCTCACTCCTCTCAGAGTATTCCTGTCTCCTGTCTACCTGTCTTTCAAAATATATAAAAGCACGTCCATCTAGCGAAAGAAGATCATCATTCCGACGGAAACTAAGTCAATATCTGGCTGAATAAACCTAAACAGGGCGGAACAAATGATGCTCAGCGGAGTTGTCAGAGATTAAATAGTGTGTCTTGATCGTTAAACTGCACAATTTAACACTGGTTGTTGTTGTTGTTTTTAAGTTGAAGTAATGTGATTAACCGACATGTGGGATGGTTGAAGTGATGCCAAGTTGTGGGCTCACAAGAAGGTTTGCGACTAACTCTTGACTGATTTCCTTTCACATTTGTTGATCTCTCTAACCCAAAATACAGGATCGTGTGTCTCTTACGAAAAATAATATAATAGTAATCCTATAATACATTTTAAAGGGATACTGTATCACAGCAAATCTGTAAAGTATTTCTATAGAAGTATTCTACGAATATTACAGTGATATCATAAGAGATGGAAATGACCCTAATGTAAGATAAGGTCTAAATACACAGACACTAGCCTCTATACGAATATTATCGGAATATTATGATGGCTTTTGTTAGGGTAACTGTCCTTCATGCTATTTGTGTGAGCGACTCTGCAACCGTGTGCATGGTAGTTCCAAGGGCTGATTCCAACAGCCCTGTCTGACAGGGGTTCATAAACATAATTGTAAATAAGGATTAAAACCTTTTAATCACCAATAATCAAAATTGTGAGTGATACAAATATTTTATTTGGAATATTTGCACTTACAAAATTAACAATTTATTTTTCGTTTCTTTGTTTTGCAAAAGTAAAGTAAACAGCATCTGTATTTGAGCACCCCCCTCTATTTACACAAAATGGTTCACTCCTGCCCTCTCGCGAACTACACTTGCTAGTCAGGGAATTTGTAACAGTTACTAACAGTGATGACAGACGCAGTGTGGCATCATGTCTCCTCATAAAACAAAGTCAAAGTCATGGTTTCAAAAACGAAAACAGAGAAAGCTGAGAGAAAAGAGGGTCAGTACCTAACACAATTTGTCACAAAGAAAGGTGAGTTTATCAGTCCGCGAGTGGTGCAAATGAACCTGTGAGCTAACTCCTTAGACTTCATCATATCCTCACATGAAAACATCTTCTCATTTAATTTAATCAACACAGGCTAACCTTTAGTGAGCTTTTCATAGGAAATCAAATGTCTGTGGTGCCAGGTCCAGCAGATTGATCAGCTGCTGTACCCCTGTCACCCCACCCAATGAACCGGTCCCAACTGAAGGAGGAGGAGGTGAGCAGCACTGTTGAATGATAGTTAGTTACTATAAGACAACAAAAATGCATATGTTGGAAAATAGGCTATCCTCTCCCTTTCTATGTCTCTTTCAAATATTAAACATAACTCAGGTAACCTTTAGTGAGTGATAGTTTCCCAGACCATGAAAGTGAGCTCCACTGTATGGAGAATGTTGCATGCCTCACTTAAAAGTATGACTACAAGAGAGCTGCAACACTTGCAGTAAAAGGCACTAAAAAGATCTGTTCAAATGTAGCAACGTGTTCCTCTGTGATTAAGGCAGCAACGCCCAGACAACTCCTGTGCACGATTGCGCATCAGAGTCGCTGAGGATTTTAGTTTTATCTAGGAATATAATATATTCTTTGAATAGTTTTTTGGATTGTGTGTCTCACTTTTCAGCATGGGAGCGCTGCTTATTGACCCAAAACTTGCTTAGTGTATCATCACTTTTATACTGCTCTCATAAATAAGGACAAAAATGAAAACACTCAAAACATTTTCTGTAAATATGGATGGTTGTGGCTTTAATTAACTAACAACACTGTTAAGTTACAGAATCATTTGATATAAATGTACAGCACGCAACAGTCATTTTGATTAACAGTGAATATAAACATCAGTATAAATAATTGATATTTGTTTATTTACAATATTTTGCTATTAGTTCCAACAACATTCAGACTGATCTGTAGTCTTACTTTGTTATTTGCTGCTATGGAATCTTGACAATCAAAACAAAACTCTCCAAACTGTAGCCTTCATCTAGGGTTGGTCCAGTACCTCTGGACGTCTGGTTCTGACCTGGACAAATATGGTAGCAAAGCACATTAAAATCAACATTATCTCATGTTTAATGTATCAATCCTTGCACTCAGACTATTTTCTATAAATATACATCTATAATATTTCTATAAAAGACTGGTTAATACATCGTAGTTACTTGGCTGTTGTAGGCATTGTGAGTATGCAAAAGTATAAAAATAGACAAACAAGCATACCTGCAATCCGGTGTCAACATTTCCTAGATGTGGTTTAAACCCTTCTGACGTGGAGCTGTCTGGAAATCCCAAGTTATGATTTCTGCTGTACCCTCCAGCCTGGCCTAGTGAAAAGATGACCAAATTGTGAATGTTAGAATCACTGCTGTGAAAGGATTAAGGATTACTGAAAAACAGAATAGGACAAACCTATATCTGAGAAGTCAAAGAAGTCTTCCTCAAAATCACCCAGCTGGTCCATGTTCCTGGGATATGGAGACAATTTGTTAATCATATGGAAGGTTTGTGTTTTGATGATTAAAAAAAAACATCATTTACATCATATTTTTGCATCATAACCTACCAAATGCCCACGTGTCTCCTCTTGACCACAATCACCCCAACAGCAATAATTATCAGGAGGAGGGCTACTGCCAGTGATCCAAACAGTGCTCCATAGAAACCTGGACCCCAGCGGAAAAGCTCACACTGTTGGCCATAATACTGCTTCAGGGGAGACTCATAGCACCTATGTGAGGGGAACATGATTTAATTGATTCAACTGGATTCAAACACATTTAAGATAATCAGAATAATGACACTTAGTTTTCTGACTTACCTGCAGATCGGCCCTCTTTTAATGTCATTCAAACATTCTCCTTGCTGATGACAGTAGTTAGGATTTGTTTTACAAGGTCCAACACACTGCCAGCTACCATTAATAACTTCAGCAGTGTAACCAACAAACCCACTGCAGTTAATAAAAGGCTTCAGGTCTGTGATGTCTGTTTGATTAAAAGATGTATGAGTTTATCACTTTGTATGAATACCACCTGATAAATGATAAATATTGTGAGAGAAGTTTACTGTTCAAAGCAGCAATGTTTGGAATAATGCATGTTTATATTTAACTCATGATATACTCACTTTTAATGTCAGTTGGCTGCAAGATAACTCCATTGAGCTGCACGCTCACATTACCAAATGCTTGACCAATCCTGTTTAGGTTGCTTGTGTCATTCAAGATATTAGTCAATATGCCATCTAGTTCAGTGTTGATAATGTTGATTTGAGTTTCGTTGTTCGAATAGTCGTATTGCACTATGGACTCTGCAATAACACTTCCTGGTCTACAGCAAGAAAAGAAAAAATAGATATTGCCACATGAGAACAGCTTGCACCTGATCAAAGTGTATTCATCTTTTTTTGTGATGAATTAACACTCAAAAAGTGCCAATGAAGTTCATGATAACCTACATTAATTTGAAGACTTCTACACTTTTGAAGTTCTCTGGATTTGCCTCTTTGCATAGAGCACTGAGCTGGAAACAAGACAACACAGGACAGCTCATACTATAACATGATGATGACAATAAATACAGACATTCAAAGGATATCAAAACAAAAAACAGTAGAAAGCAGAAGAGAAACAATTAAATAATTGGTAGATAACATTTGTCAACAGTGTCAGTTGTTGTAATTATATGGTATGAGAAAATATTCCCTGCTTTATCATCACTTATTGTTTAATGATTATCAGATCACACAAACACAAAAAAATGTCGTACCTCCTTTGTCAATGTTTTGATGAATTGTTGTGACTGAGGTGAGCTTATATTATTATAGGCATCCTGAAAAGTCTTCATGATTTCCAAAGAAATATTTGCTTTTCTTGTTGGTACCTTTCCACTATCTGCAAAGGATTATGATTCCATTATTTTACGTGCATAGAGGAGGATCAATACATAAAGAAAATTAATTAAATCACAAGACAATACCTGTTGTTAAAATCCTGTAATCAACCTTTTACATTATATTCAGTGGCTACAAAATTATGAAGAGTAGTATGTGGGGGCAAACAAACTCACCAATTACAGCTGTGGTGAGATTGTGTCCATAAGAGCATGTATCTCCAAGGGTGAAGGGTGGACAGTTGCACTGACATTTTCCAAGTGTAGCATTGAATGAACAGGGAGCCCCATTACAACGACAGTCCGTACACGGGGGGGTTGTAGATGGTGTTGTCAATGTCATGGTGGCAGTTGAGAATGCGCTGATGGTAGGTGTTGACTGGACGATCACTGGCGTAAGTGGATGTGTACTGTTTGTTACAGCTGATGTCTCAGCCATTGTGGTCAGTGCTGTCGAGTATTTAGTCGTTTTAGTTGAAGATGTTTGTGGACTGCTAAATGTAAGCTTTGTTGTGGTTACATCTGTTGTTGTGGTAATCTTAGGGACAACAGTAGTTTGAGTCAAACTTGTGATTTTGGGAGAAACTGTAGAAGCTGTACTGATTGTCTCTGTAGTGCTTTGGTTGACAGAAGTTGATTGAATGGTAGATGGTGTAAGTACATTGGTGGTGCTTGTGGAGCTCAGAGTTGATGTCATATTCTCTGTTGTCTGCTGTGTAGTTGGGGTCAGTGATGTGGAGATGTTCGTTGTGAGTTGTGTTTGTCTAGAAGTAGTCGATGGAGCTGTATCAGGCGAATATTGACTCTGAGTGGTAATGGTACTTGTGGATTTGATAGCTTCAGTGGCCAAGGATGTTTCAGATTTTTTTGTCACTGTCTGTCCATCAGTCTTGAATGATGTAGAATGTGGCTCTTCTGATGTTGAAAGTTCCTTTGACGATGTTTGGGGACTATTAAATGAAGTTGAAGTAGTCAGGTTTGCTGTGGTAACATCAGTGGTTGTCACATTGGTAGCTGGAGTTACCGATGTGACATCAGTAGAGGTTGACGTCTGAACAGTATTTTGTGTTGTTTCCCCACTAAGCTGCGTTGACGTGTGTCGTGTGCTGGATGGCATTGAAGTGGAGGAGGATTTCACTGATTCCTTTGTCACTTTGGTGACATTTGTTGTGGAGAAAGTAGACTCCTGTGTGGCAGAAGACGTACCTTGGGATGTTGAAGACGTTTGTGGACTTGTAATAGAAACATTTGATGTCGTTACATCACTTCCATTTGTTGTTGTGGTAATCTTAGGGACAACAGTAGTTTGAGTCAAACTTGTGATTTTGGGAGAAACTGTAGAAGCTGTACTGATTGTCTCTGTAGTGCTTTGGTTGACAGAAGTTGATTGAATGGTAGATGGTGTAAGTACATTGGTGGTGCTTGTGGAGCTCAGAGTTGATGTCATATTCTCTGTTGTCTGCTGTGTAGTTGGGGTCAGTGATGTGGAGATGTTCGTTGTGGGTTGTGTTTGTCCAGAAGTAGTCGATGGAGCTGTATCAGGCGAATATTGACTCTGAGTGGTAATGGTACTTGTGGATTTGATAGCTTCAGTGGCCAAGGATGTTTCAGATTTTTTTGTCACTGTCTGTTCATCAGTCTTGAATGATGTAGAATGTGGCTCTTCTGATGTTGAAAGTTGCTTTGACGATGTTTGGGGACTATTAAATGAAGTTGAAGTAGTCAGGTTTGCTGTGGTAACATCAGTGGTTGTTACATTGGTAGCTGGAGTTACCGATGTGACATCAGTAGAGGTTGGCATCTGCACATCTCTTTCTGTGACACTAACTGAAGTAATACCATTTGTGTTGAATGATTGTGTATTTGCGCTAGAATTGATTTGGTGTTTTGTGTCATTGTTCGATAGTGGATCAATTCTCAATACTTCTAAAAGTTTATTTATTCCTGGTCTCCTCCGTGTGTTGTCGGATGGATCTTGCGTTGAATTTTGATTTCCTGTTGAATAGGACAATATTTATGTATGAGACATGAAGAATGTGTAAGTAAATCACAATCGGCGTATACGCCTGCCTTTGATTCCATGGTTCGAGTCCCAATTCATGCGACCATGTTTTACTTATGTAACCATGACCAAAACCTTACCTTAACCAAATTGTTCTAATTGTCTAACCATAACTGAAGTTCATTCAAACAACTCACATATTGATTATGAAAAATGTTATTAAAAATAAATGTAAATACAATTAAGCATCAATTGATCAATAGCATACCCCCCTAGGGAGACTATGAACCAGGGCCCACAGGTTGATGCTGGGTGGTGGTGGCGTGTGGGATTCTTTTGCAGCAGTAGAGCAACAGAGCAACGCAGTGCAGCAGGGTAAGCAGCAGCAGAGAATGAGCAAATTAGTTTAACAGCTTAAAAAGACTGTTAAATTTGCAATGGCAATGCATGATTGGGCGGCAGGTTGGCCTAGTGGTTGGAGAGGCCGACCCATCCCCGGCACCACCAGGAGGGCGCCCACCAACACTGCCAAAGTACCCTTGAGCAAGGCACATAACCCCAAAAACTGCTCCAGGTGCGCTGCTCTGGCTGTGCCTGCACTCTGTCTGCACCAGCGCTCTGTCCTCTGTCCTGACCTGAGCTGAATGTGCATGAGGTGATATATGAGGTGATCATATGTGTGCGTGTATCTATTCAGGGATGTACGAAAAATGTTGTTGTCTCAGTACTACTCTGTGCAATAACAATAAAGTTGAATCTAAAGGAAAAAAAAGATCTCAGCTGACACATCAGATGATTGAGCCTCTAGTGTCACTCAAGTTGTCTGACTGAACTAGCTTTGCAGGCTTCATGTTTTAGTTGCCTAACCTCAATCAAAGTAGTTTGATCTGATTTTAGCATATGTGCAGTGACAACTCATGCAGCTAGCCATCTCTAGGTATAGTATCAATCACAACTGCACAACGTTTCATGAAATTTGTACGACCGTTGTTGTGAGAACACGCCTTGTTTTCTTTCAGTCTCTGCGGTTATTGATAACCGCACTCTCGTAAACCCCCCTAAACATAAACATATTGTCTAAACTGTAGACATATTACTCCCATGTCATTTCTGTTGCACCCATGAAAAATTCCCAGAAATTGTCTGATGCTGAGATTATTGTCAATATGAAAAAGAAACACCCAAAACAAACTGAACAACTTAGCAATTTGAATATATATTGGGAAAGTGATGCAATTCAGATGTGATAGACAGGGTTATTTGGATTATGTGTACATATAACATTACTCCATTTTAATCCCAGTCCCAAGAATACTGATTTGTAGAATGTATAGATACATAGAATAATTCAAGGAATAATTCTATAATTTCATAATTATATAGACATGTACACTGTTGTAATGAATCCATTAATTGTTGTATGTTCATAGTTGTGTTAAGTATTGGTCTGCATGTAGACAGAGTGAGCATCAGACAGAATAATAATCAATCTATTAGATAGATCGATCTATTATAAGGAGTGATCCTAATTCTACTTCTCAAATTAGGTAAAACTGTGAAATCCAAATTTAACAACTATATATGTATTGATGTCTAATGACTGCATTGCTGAGTGCAAAATAACAATATCAACAACTAACAAGGAATTATAGAAATCATAAACTTACCTCTTTTTACTGCAAAGAATACAGGCAATGCAATCACGACAATGGCCACAATGGTAAGGATAATAAGAATGGTGGAAAGTCTCCTCCAGTTAAAGGATCCCAAATAACTCCACTTATTCATTTTCGTGTGCACTCATGTAATCTTCTTAAAATGTGTGGCTGAAATATTTCAGCTGTTGCAATGTCTCCGAGTTCTTCAACTTGTCTAAATTATGTTAAATGATCTATCAGTGAACTTCCAATAGATATCCAACTTTCACTGTTGTAATAATCATCTGTGTGTTGGCTGAAAATGTTGATCCTATTGGCAGTTGTATATCAACTTTTCGCTACCGTATCAGATTTACTTTATGTATCATTAATGATCAACTGCTTGACTGAGGTTGGTCACGGTGTAATGCACACCTTAGACAAACTTTTGAGATATTGTGGCTCACACCCTCTACACGTACTTGTTTACAAAGGTCCACAGAATAAGCGGACAAAGCAAGGGCTGTGGGTTTCTGATAATTAAAAAAGTTATTACCCAGTTTGTACATCATCAATCATGACCTATTGTTAATGAGGGCTGTAATGTTTGGTATGCACTATGGTCAGTATGTTTTAGCAGACATTATCAAAAAGAAAAAGTCAGTTTTTACTCAAAAGCCTGGACAGCCATGTTAAGACACTTGTTTAGTCATGTTTTCTGCTTTTGTTGTAGCTAGCGTTTTCTTTGTGTTAAGGTTTTTCCCCTTTATGGTGCAATCAGATCAGATAGCAGAATTCTGTCAGTTTACCCCCAGGAATTCATGGTTACATGTTTTTGTAATCACTAGAAGTTGGGGCATAAAGAAGCCGGTACTGGCCAATTTGCTGTGCTAACTTCTCTTGGTCCATCTAGTGTATAGCACCAGGATGAAAAAAAGGTGGTGTTTTCCCCAAAAATTCCATTTCAGCTTTCAGTGCTTTTCCAGCTATACACAAACATCTGCAGACCCTTTCTGCAACCCTCGGTGCTTTTCATCTCCAAACCCGACTGGCCAACTCTTTAGGTCTGCCCCCCGGCTGCATCCTTCGGGACAGGGCGGTGTTGCTGTCGGTCCCGCTCACTCTCTCTGCTCCTTTCCTTTGACCTCGAACTCCTTGACTGAAAGACAAAATTTTCCGTTTTCTCTTTGTATGCTAACTGCGTGCATGACATTGTAGTTATGTGAGTTATGTTTGCTCAGGATGGGTTAGTTGGCCCAGGATTCATATTGAACCTGTAACCCTTGCTGTGTCATTGCCATGTTTTACCTATTGCACAAGATTGATACTACTGTCATTTGTCAGTGGTGTGGAATATGTTTGTTAGAGCTCTTGTATAACATTACGTTTTCTCTTTGCTGCTTTTACAGCAACGTTTTGATGAAATCAATCAAAACTAGGCCCACTGTCACCACAGTATGCCTCTAAATACATCCATCCATCATTAATAACTAACTGAGAAGAATGATTTTTTACATAACGTGCTCTGCTTTTGATGTTAACTACGCAAAAGTGTATTGTCTTGTGTATGGTACGCACTGATTGACTGACTGATGAGTTATATTTTCTCAAGGCTGCAAACAGCATTCAATGTGCTTTGTTGTTGACAGTCTAATATTGACAATTTGATTCCAATATTTACACACCGCGGCAATCAGTTGGAAATGATGGAGAATGTCACAAGACTGACTTAAGGAGTGTCACATTGAACAAGATAATGACAATCTAGTGAACTGAGTGATTGTGCTATTAATAGACTGTTGAATGTGATCTTAGGAGACATCAATAAGCTGTCTCAATAGTACCTGGAAAGTCAGATGTGACGAGGCTGAATGCACCCAAGGTTCAGCCCGAGTTCTCCACACCTCTGTTTGCTTATTAGAAATTATTTTCTGAAATGTCAGGTAACTGAATACTTCATGCCCACTGCTTCATGCTCCATCGTAATAATGAAAACATTGGAATTTAAAAAAAAAAAATTTTAACCTTTACTTTACTCTATTATGTTAACATTTAATAACAAAAGGGATCGATAAATCTGATCTATTGGTAAACGGCTGAAGGGTTGCTGAGCATGCATGCAAGCATGCAGAACTAAGTTAAGCTCTCAATGTGTATCTGGTGAACCTCCAAATGGACAATTGGGTGTTGTCAAGTGTGTCTTGGCTCAAATTGCAGGACATTTTATCACTACCTACTGATTGAGCCCAGCCACACAAATACAACAGCCACATGAAGGGGGAATGCCAGGATAACAGACACACAAGACAACGATTTGCATGCAGTATACAGAACATTACAATATATAATGTGTATGTTTATAGATGTTTGCAATTTTCACACCACAAAAGGTGCTGAGTTGTTACACCCAGTCAGGAATAATTTACCATGTGTAAAATTGGTGGCGCAACAGGGTTGTCCTGGCGGTAAACCTCTAAATTTACTGCTATGGAGTTGAATCCAAGTCAGAAACTTGATCTGATCCACTCAGCCTGCGAAAAAGGTCAGTAGGCTTTACAGTTGTCTGTGAAAAATCAACAGCAAATATATTTACCCATCGAATTCCTAAAATTCCATCAAACCACTTGTATCAAGAAAAAGTTTAATTATAGAGATACATTTGCTACCTTATATTTCACTGGTCCAGACTTTCCTGACCTAAACATGCACCTGAACGCATCCATCTACGTGTTGGTCAGGTAATACAGTTTACTGATTAACCTGTTCATATTTCTAATGGTAAGCTTGGACATTTAGCAGTTAGCAAGGGTTGCCATGACACACCATTCTATCAATTAAGGTGGAGTGGGAAACTAAGACAAAACATCTAAAGCATTGTGAAATCCTGCCAACTGGTATCAACAACCCCACCCACTTTTGATTTATGTTATTTCTTTCCTTTTGTGTTTGAAGGTCAGTGATGTATACTCATGCAAATAAATGCAGAAACTTCCCTCTTGGCAGGGAATGGGGAAGAGACGAGGAGGAAATGCAACAATGGGTTGGGCCAAAATGAAACAAGGAAATATAATACTTGGTTGACATTTTTTGCATTGATATTCAATAAAATTCCTGTAAAGGTTACTGTAAAACTTGGCAGCTGAACACAACAAAGATAAAATGATACTGTAATACTTTAATCAAGTCATATAAAACAAGGAATCCAAACAACCATGTGTTGTGGTACAGCATGTTCACATCATTTGAGGTGGTTGAATTTTATGACGCATCACTTCTGTATATGCATGGTTCATAGAGACAACTGGAGTCGTTCACTAGAAGTACACGAGCAGTCCCCCCAATAAGTCAAAGAACTGTCACATCCTTTTATACTGGACAGTTAAACAGCTGCAACTCATACTTCCGGCTGCTTCTGCTCCTCTTCCAGCTGTTGGAGGGCTATGCGTCTCTCTGCCTCTGTTATCATCATGGGATGCAGAGGGAAGAACCCCGCCAACCCTGCAGAAAGAAAAAGAGCGAGGGTTTGTGCAGTGTTGCCCACATTTTGTTACCGAGGTTTAGGGAGCCATCCCAAAAAAGATTTCCTCTCTGCAATTTCAGATATTACATTCATCTGAGCCTGCCTAAATTTGTGTTGTTAAAAATATATTAACCTAATATTAACCTATATTTGGGCAATTTCTGGGAGACTGTGGTGATTTCTACCAACTGAGAAAAATATTATTTGGCTCATGACCACATAAGGCCTCTTGAATGTGTGGCTACATAATGAACTGTACCATTCTTTATACCTCAGGGTGTGGATGAGGCCCTTGAGGGCACAGCAAACACATTACGTGTGCGGCAATACAGTACATCATCTTATGGGCAATATCGAAAAACAAACAAATCAAAGGATTTCAATGGAGAGTAAATACAGTCAAGTATATTTTTAGGGGTGGAGGTCATCATAAAACCTGTGGATGGACCTCCTTGATTAAACAAATCAGTAAGAGCAGACCAATCCCCCAGACAGACCAACTATTAACAATGTTGATTCACCTGAACAGAAAGCACTTTCGAGAAGTGAATACACACCTAGAAGTTTGGCCACTGGCTTGCTGGGGTGTGCGCCGCAGCCCATCCAGTACTTGATTCTGTCATAGTTGAAGCTGACAAGTTTCTCGTTGTAGATGTTTGGGAGGGGGTCATAGGAACCCAGTTGCTCAATATATTTACTGTCTCGCGCCCTTTTGTTGTAAGCGGCCACAATACGATAGAAGGGTCTGTTAGCCTGTTTGTGGCCAGCGAGAGCCAATCGGATGACGACGTGCCCCCCGTGGTACTTCTTTAGAAGGAGCGATGCTGCAGGGAGAAATGAACACAATAAGCATTTTCCAAGAAGGAAATAAGAAGGAACAAGTTGCTCATAATCACTATGTCCACTACTGTAGAAATGGCATATTCCTTTATCAGTGATAGGTGAAGGAAGTACATAAACATTTAGCCTAGCTAAAGCTGTATCTACAGCACAGCACAATAGCAAGTTATAAATTATATTAAAATCTGATGCTAGATCATCCTCAGTAGGGAGAGTAAAATAAACTTCCTGGGATAGAAATTGTACTACCCTTCTAGTGAGACTTGTATTTTTCAAAATTGTCCTCACTAACCCGAATTACAATGCTGTGTAATGGACATTAAAAGGTGGGAGGAGCCTGTTTCATGATTCAGAGCACAAGGAAACAAAAATGGCACAGGTTACCCAAAACGTGTTATGATGGTGCATATCGACAGCTGCACATAAAACAACCTGTCTCTCTCTCTCCCCACAGGATGACATCTATCATGATGGCTTGAGATCATCTTCAACTGATGCCTCATCTATGGTACTGAAATACTGAAGCTGATGTACCAGTTACTGATGCATGTCAGTTATACTAAACTTGATTTGCGAAAACAAAGCACTAAATTTCCATTTCCATAGCTCAGCATGATTCTGGAAGTTTGGGATGTATCCTTACTTTCCCCGTCCTTCCATTGTCAACTTAATTCCTGGTAGGAGTGGTAGCGAGGCAGCCAAGAAGGAGCACTAGTGAAATGTTTTTTAAAACATGAGCTGTCTAATGAAATGACCTTCTTTACATTACATTTTAAGGCTTTTACTTACTCAATTAAAAACATTTTAAGATTTAAGGATTTGCAGGGACCCTGAATATTGTGGACTCAGAATCTTTGTTTGAGTTTGTATTCCCAAATGAGATTTTGAGTTTATTAATTAACCACCTTTCAAAATGAATTTCCTATAGAGCAGATGTACATTACATCCCAGGTTCAAGTCTTAGTGAGCAGTCGCAACTTTCCCCTTCTCTCATCTCCACTCCTTTCCACATCTCCTCAAGGTTACTTGATGGTGGGAAGAGAGGGGAGGAAAGGAGCAGTACTAAGACGTTTCAAGACAAACCAAAGTCTGATTTTGGCCAACCCTTCCCTCGCATCAGCAGTAGTGCACATAGTAAAGATCCGTTCTCTCTGACTGATGAACCGCTTAATGCACATACAACATGGCATCTCTGGGGTTCCTACACCTGCCGCTGATGCTACACTACTTCTGAGGAAACAAAATGTGTAGGTGAAGTACTTATCTTTCTAGTTTTTAAATCTCCTTGTCTTTGCCAAATCCCTGTCCTTATATTGGTTGACACAAGAAGAGACAACCACCAAACCTGTTATGATCAGCCTGTCTGAGTGTTGGAAGAGGCAGTACTTACATAGATGGACCATGATGGCTGAATGATCCTGCAACAGAATGAGCCAACTTTAAATGGGAAATGTATATCATAGCTACAGTTATCTACCAATAATGACAGCATACTTAAAACCTAGACAGATTCATTAGATGATGCTCTGGACTGTTAGCCGTTAGCAGCAGCCCCAGCTGTCCTATTGCTAACGGCTAACAGTCCAGAGCATCATCTGTTCGGTGGCTAAAGGCTGTATAAGAGTTCATAACGTAACGAATTACCTGCGATAACGTTGTACGAGGCAGATAAATTATTTTCAGGCGTTGTTGTTGTTATTAACCGGACGGGTAACCATCAAGGTGAATTAAAAACAAACATTCAGCACTAGCAGTAATGTGACATTCGTCAGCGCGCGGCCATGTTGAAACAGGAAGTTACGTGTTGGTCTGAATCCTCTTCAAAGACGCTAGGTGGCGCCGTTGCACTGCTTTCCACTCTGCCAGAAACCTCGGAGCCTCGCAGAAGAATGTCAACGTTTCCAATGCGCAAGGTTATCTTCCAGTATGAAGTAGTTCCTGACTCGATGCTGTCTGTTACTTATTTGTGTGGATTAATATCGGCCTATTAAAAACTCCTCCCCGAGCTGCATGGCCATAAGCCTTCACCTTTTGCAGTCCTTATTTATGGTTAATTTTTGGTGATAGGAAATGAAGGTTTTTCTACTGTTATTGTCAGTATTTCTGGATAGGTACATCCACTAAATGCCTAAAATATGAATGCAATGTAAATGTGATAGGTCTGCAAAAATCTAGTTTCTCTTTTCTTTTGTTTAGGTAATGCCTTTTGACAGTAATAATAATAATAATACAGTACTCATATCCACAATAATAATAATAATAATAATAATTCTACAACCTATACCATTCTAGTGAAGATGCTGTCAGTCATGTCCTAACCATTCCATTCCATAATTTGTATTCTAGGTGTGCTGTATTTCAGACATCAACAGCGGGTTGGCTTTTAAACCAGGTTCAGCCGCTGACCCTAGCACAGATGAAAACACTGATTCCCTGAGAGTGATCCATAAATTCAAGGGTCAGTGCTTTGCTTGATGTCGTCCGGGTGCACAGAGATTTTGCCCACTGGGAGCCCCACTCCCCCCTATATTGGAACATGGTGATTTCACACTGCTGTTGTGTAAAGCTTGT
This sequence comes from Hoplostethus mediterraneus, assembly GCA_034670385.1. Classification (NCBI taxonomy): domain Eukaryota; kingdom Metazoa; phylum Chordata; class Actinopteri; order Trachichthyiformes; family Trachichthyidae; genus Hoplostethus; species Hoplostethus mediterraneus. Next base: position 194,926 of record JAXDDW010000266.1, read on the forward strand.
TTTTCTGTGTGTGTGACAAACACGTGGTTTTCTGTGAGGAGAGGTCATTGAAGACACACAAAATAGATGGGCCCTTGTTTCTAATCCCTGAGGACATCTCACCGTCCCTGGGTGACTCTTGCCAAGCAAAGTCCGTAATGGCATCCCTCATTTTAACAGATTAAATACTGACATTTTCTCAAAATAAAAAATTAAACAAACAAAAAAAGATATATTATTTTTTCCCTTTGGATCAAATGTTTTCTAAAATCTTTCAAAAATGATACATCATTTTCTGTCTAATACAATGTCTGTTGTGATGTAGTCTAATGAATTTTTTTGTAGCTATGATGTGCTTACAAATGAAATCACAACTTTTCAAGGGAAATGTAAGAAAGGTTAAAGCCAAAATGCCTAAATGAACAATGTAGTAGATCACACTTTACCTTATTTAATATAGATCTAATGAAGTTATCTTGTCACACTATCTAGACACATCTGTAATGGAAGAGAATAACAGGATTATAATTACTTTAAGACGATCTCAACATTTTGTCTGTTTGGTTTGTCACAGACATGAAATGAGACCAACAACCTAACACTAAACACTAAACTTCCCAATGACTGGAGATGAAATTCAAGAGAAAGGCATCATTATTACGTTGACCACGTTTCTGGGGGAAAATCTGAAAATGAATAGAGGCTTTACACAGTTAGGCAGCAAACAAAATGCATCTTACATGGTGAATCTGCAATGCGTGATTATCTGAACGGTGACATTGATTCTAGTTGTGGCTCGCTCTCTTGTGAGGACCCCATGCTCTTTGGGATACCAAGACGAGTTGTTCCTACTCTAATCGTCTGTGACAGTTCAGTTAGAGACACTCAGATGACCAGATAATGTACTAGGAAAAAGCAAAAAGGGCCCGCTTTAAGACCGGGCCTGCCCCAGACATTGTGGTTGAAGACATCTGAGAGGAAAATGTAACCAGTATCCTCTTCTGTAAAACTCACTATCCCTATAAAGTGGTTTACATTTTTCTACAGAAGCTGCAGTCTAAGGCGTTTTCAGTAGCTCTCAAAGTATATTTTTAATTGGATTCTACATGATACCTTCTCTGCTTCTCTGTGTGTAATATAGGCAAAATGGTTATTGCCTGAACTCAAGGTGGGTGTCTATGAAATGGTAGATATTTTATTGAAAACTGCATCTTGTACAACCTCAACATTCATTTCCAGACCTGCTTCATCTGTTTCAGGGTTGCGGGGGGCTGGAGCTCATGCCAACACACATGGAGGGCAGGGAGACACCCTGGACCTGCAGTACAGGCGATTCAGAGTCTCCCATCCGCCTGCACGTCTTTGGACTATGGGAGGAAAACCAGATGAGCATGGGGAGAACGTGCACACTCCACAGAGAAAGAAGAAGGGATCGAACCCGGATCCTTCTTGCTGCGAGGCGATAGAGCTAGCTACTGAGCCACTGAGCCACTGTGACACCTTAAACAGTTAAACAGTTTCACCCATTTTGTGGCACTTTGCTTCAACATCTTTTGCTGCACCAAATACATTTATTTAGGCAATCTATCAAGAGCCGAGTGGGCCTACGTAATGTTCTCAGACCCCATGACCAAAATCTGTTTGCCCTTTCTCAATCCGATTATCTTTACGGTTAACATTTATGTTTCACATCCTTACTGAAGCCTCCATATTGAGTTGATTAGAGAGATGTTACGTCCTCAGATTCTTCGTCTCCCCAACTTGAAATGTCTGTGACACATTAAGGGCTTGGCTACACGGAGTAGGAAGGTTGCTATCGGTACAAAATCTATTTTGTCAGACTACAGTGAAGTTGAGTTAGAGTAGATCCGTGCTGTGTTGTAGGTGTTGGTCTAAACTGAGCCAAGCATGTGATTCTGTACGTACTTGCGGTTGAGACGAGTGTACAGACATTCACATCTAGTGTGTTTAAATGCATTTTTTGTTTGTTTGGCCTTCCTGTCTGATGTTTTGTGTGTTTTAAAGAATCAGTACACTCATCTATAAGATCCCCAACTTTGCTTGTCAGGATAATTTTCAATCACTGATGCAGTGTGACTTTGAGTCTGTGACTTCTTTGTGCTGTCCGCCGATGCTTTAAGTGTCTGTGTCCAGCGTCGGCAGAGATAGACGTTATGGTTCTGGAGAGTACATAATGGGGAGACAGGGTTTGGTCACACATGGGGGGTCAAGTGATCTTCCTTCTCTAGAAGGATCTTTCAGATGGTTGTGGTGAGACTAATTGCAGTAGCATGCAAAATGGAGGCATTACTTTTATCTTCATTAACAAAGAGACTTTTTCTTTTTCACTTTTTTTTTTTTCAAGATCTGTCTACCGTTGCAGTCATCAATTAAAGCAAAAAAAAATGCTCTTTGGAATTTAAAAGCATGTGGTTGCTTGCCTCAATGAAGCAACTGTTGAATTGTGTGGATAATACACAAGCTAACTAACTGTCTGTAGTAGTCCAATATTGAAGTACCAATACTCCACCCCTCCACAGTACACTAATACTGTTATTTCAGTAAACCTTTAATTTGTCACTCTATATTAGAGATACAGACCAGTGTGTCTTATCAAAGCAAACTGTGGTTCCCTCTTTCATTCAGCTGCGTTTCCTTGCTTGAAGAACCAAATCTTCTAAAACGGCACATTTACATTATGAAACAATGAAGCCCACAACCAGTACAAGCACACAGCATCATCACAGCTGCTTAAAGGTGATATCTGGGGGAATGCAGTCAATATATGTTTTATATTTATATGATCTGTCCTAAAGGGTCATGACCTGCTCCCTGTCCTGCCTTCCCCAGACCTCTGCTGGTGGAGCTGAGACGACAGACTGCTAGATTGTGTGAGAGGACAAGTGGATTTGGCATGCACATCAGAGCGTGATACTCCAGCATTTGGTTCTATCACATGCCACACACACACACACACACACACACAGCATTCTTGGTCGTGTTAAAAGGATTGCAACACTGGCCACTGTAATGAAATGATGCCAGCAACCCACAGTATTGCTTTACAAAAAACCCACTAAAGGTTTCAATGTGCTTTCAGTGTCCAGTTTTGTTGAAGCATAAAAACATATTTAAAAAACTGTATTGTTTTTGAAATCATATTTTTAAATCAATAATCGGTCTGTTTCTTGAGCTGCACAGACTACAAATGGGGATAAAACAGTCTGGTACACAGACATACTTGGTCTTTTCTATATTCAACAAAGAGTGAGTTTATATCGGACAAAGGTAAAATGTTATAGTGTTTCGATTTATTCGAATGATAATAATTTGAAGTACTAGTTAACGAAACCATCCTGGGTGTATTTTAGACGTTTAAAGAGATCAACAACGACATTTCAATGATACTGACGAACTTCTTCTGAGAAGTTCTTCCAATAGTTTCTTTAATTCAATTAGTCTCATAATAAATGCTTGAATGCTTTCACGGTGAAATGTCCTGTTCTGCCCTGATATGACACATTAAAGAGTTAAGTATAACTTTCTTGAAGTACATATGACCAGGGAATAACCGATGATTCACTGATGCCGCATGTAGTGAAACAGATTGCTCCTTGTATAACTGCAATCATGCCCTTTTCTGAACACACTGACACTAAACCAAGAACACCCTTGTCTCAGGGACATCGTGGGCGTTTTTCCCTCCCCAGAACACTGTGGGAGCGGCCACGACGAGTTACGCACCATTTTAAAACGCTCCATTCTCTCTGTGCTTTTGTGACAGTGTGAAGCGAATCATCAAAGACATGAGCTCAACGTTTGGCTACGATGTGGTACCTTGTTTACGCCGAACTAAGAAGAACAGGCGTCGTGTTAAAAACTCTCACCACCGCCGCCTGACGCCATCCCCTCACAGAAACGTACGCGTGCTCTGGAATCAAACTGCCGCTTGTATTTCGAAGTAGTAGTGAGTATGTGATTTCGTGTGACAGTGCAGCAGAGAGGTCTCCCGTTGTCGGGCCGCTGTAGCGTTAAAAGGAAGGGGACAGGTGAGCTCTGCCGTGGGGTGATAAGAGCCTCGGGATATACAGAGGACAGATTTCTCACTGGTTTGTTTAGTGGGGATAACTTATCACTTATCACCACTGCTGCTCTGCCACATGCCCTGTCTTCTCTCATTGTGAAAACCCATCCATTTGTTCCTGCAAAATACAGGTTACGGTGTTGTACTTAAACATGTACTTAAAAAAACGGCTCGTGATAGCTGTTATTTTCAAAATTGAAGTAGTGTACTGCATTGTCCGTCTGGGTGTACTGCATTGTCTTCCAGCTGGCCCTCAGTGATCAAACTAGATTTGCAGGCTCTTTCTTTCCCGGGCCTCTATCCACAGTGTCACATCGCTGGCTGGTACAGACGGTGCCAAGTGAACCTGTTATGGAGGATACACACAATTCACACTATAATGAGCAGTGACAGGATGTCACCCACTCTGCCACAGATCAACCCCCACCCCACTACTTCCACCCCTGCACCCACCTGCACCCATCCAGCTGAGTCTGCCTGTTTGCCTGATGTCACCCCACTCCTCTCCACAGAGCTGCACGCTGCAGAACTGATGGGCATGTTGATGGTGTTGTAACAGCGATGCAACAGTCTCTCTCTCTCTCTCTTTCTCTCTCTCTCTCTCTCGCGCGCTCTCTCTCTCCAGCTCTGTCGCATGTGACTCTTGCCTGCATGGCCACCTCTTTACCCCAGTTTTAGCATCTCCTGATATTTTCCCAGGTGTCCTTGTCCAGTTTGCCTTGCCTCTGGTTCTACCTCTGACCTCTTTGGAAACCCAGAGCTGCCCCCTGCCTTTGGCTGTGTTTGATCACCGGGTGAGTTATGGATGTCTCCATGACTCATAACTCAGACGCCAGACTCAGATGTCATCATAACATATGTTGTTGCTCCTCTCTCCCTGCCACACAGTGTGTGTGAATAGAATAGATGGTAATATAGGAAAAATGGTCTTTGTGCTCATAGAACAGGGTCTCTCTATTGTTCCTTTGGTAATTTGTTTTAAGTTACGTTTTCTGAATTGGCTGCAGTAAAATACTCTTCTAATAATCACATATGGTTCTTTGTTCGGATTTGCCTGCTTTTATTTTATTCTATTTTTTCATTTTATTATACTTGTTGTAAACTGTTTTTTATATAGAGACAGCTAGGTGGAGACTCAGTGTGAATAGGAGCAGGATTCAGACCTAGGTCCTACATAGCTAACTTGTTCCAAATGAGTGTAAGGAATGGCTGCACCCTTGCTCTCCTTATTAACTAAAAGCCACCTTGTCAGACCTTGTACCTTGTACATGCCTGTTGGAAGCTCCTCCCTGTACCACACATAATGAGATGAATATCTCACATCAGCTTCCTTTAATTAAAGTTACAACACAAAGTAAGCAGTCCACCAGCCGCTCCCTAAGAGCACATTTCATACGCTCTCTGCACCCTGATAAAATAATTCCCATAAGGAAGCAATTACACATTTGGATAATTCTGAGCAGATGTGAAAATGTTTCAGCAAGTTAACAGGAATCTGGTGGAAGTGCAGACACCACCGTGGTGTACAGAAGGACGGTCTCCAGGGCCTCGAGCCTGGCAGAGGAACGGCACCGCTAAACTGGGAATGGTCGAAACACACTCTGATTATGGATGACGGCAAGACAATGTAAAAGACTCATGTCAAAGAAACAGACAGTAGAAAACAGAGAAACAGTTGATCGACTTTTGTGTCAGAAAGCTCTGAGGGCGTAATGCAGTGTAACTTCTACCTGAACGTCTTTGTTTGCAGTTCATCATAGTGACCACTATTTTATTACTAGGGGACACACTTCTCTGTTCTCAAGTCCTCTGTTACGAGGAGAGCTTATTGAGCACCAGTATTGATGAACTTCTGCTTGTCAATACATGACAGAACCAGCCTTTAGCCTCAATGGGTCTAACAAATAGAACAAACTTCAGGAAACAAGCAAATTAGATTGATGAATTCTTTGATTTTCACATTTCGGGCCAGCAGGGATTGGAGGCTTTGCGTTTTTTTTGTTTGTTTGAGATCTAAATTGTGCAGTGGTCTTGTTTTTGTAATGTCTTGTTGCTTTGAAAACGCTTGTATTTTATATATTTATCTCTTTTCTTTTGCGAACGCGTCACACCTGAACATGAAAGATCTGACTCATTGCGTTTTGGCTGAGGTCACTGTGTCGAAATGAAATGAACCCGTGCAGCACATAAGCCTACCAACTCTGACATGTAGCTCTCAAAAGGTGGCTTTGTTACCAACGTATACACATGAAGCAATACCTACCCTTTTCATTTCAAGTTAATATTCTGGGGTTTATTTTCTTAAGCTTTCTTAACTAAAGGCAAAAGTGTATGTGCTGCAGTTTGGTTGTATTTAGCACTCACATACCGGATGGTTAAAAGTACTGTTGGAAACTAAATAAAAATAAGGTTTATATCATATTAAACACACTTAATGCCCGTATTTCTCGCTTTTGTTCAGCTCAGAGAAAGATAAAGTCTAAATTGGCAATGCCTCTCATCAAAGGTGTTTCCTCTTTGTGCACCTCAATGTGAATAGCTAAACATTGTGTATAGAGTGATTTAGAAAATAGATAGGAGAGAAAAAGCAGTATTCACCTACAAGCAAAAAAGAAACTTTGGTAATTGCCATGTCACAAATAATGAGAGGCTATGTAGGAAAGTGTTTGAAGAGCAGTCCTGATCTAGATAAGATTGGAGACAATATCATAGGGGGGGAAGTTTTCTCTGTCTGCTGCAGTTGAAAAGGAAGCTGAAGTGACGGAGTTACTTATGTAGCCAGATGCTGAGTTGAGGCCGGTTAAGGTTGAGGAGGACTGCTGTGATTCAGATGACATTTGTAGTCAGAAAATCTTTCTTTCGCCAGAGAATAATAATGCAGACATACATCTGTGTTGTTTGGTGCAGAGCAGGGTCAGCGGCTCACAGGAAAGAGTCCAATGTGGGTTTTCTGTTACTCCTGACATAAAGGAGGGAATGGAAAGAGTAGTCGCCCACTAGTGGACATGGTGGTGCCACTGTGTTCACAGGGACCAGATGCTCCCAATAACACTTTGAAAAGTATATGCTATACATAAAAAAAATACTAAATGAAAAAAACACGATTTAAAAAAATAAAATAAAAACGACCATCTACAGGCATTTGGAGGCTAGAAGGAGCCTGTTTTTATTCTACTGTTTTTATTACCGTGTCATTTTGGTTACTACATAGAAAAGTACAGATCTAATAGATTTTGATAAAGCGGCTGTTATAATCAGTTGTTTTCAAATCAATGCCTCTAGACATTGGACTCAGTTCAACGCAAGTTGAAGCAGAGGTTCGATGCGACCATTATTTTTTTAAATGTATTTTGATCATAATCCCATGGCTTCCTTGACGAGGTCCTGGAATATGTATCGGCTACGTTTCATCAGGGACGATATGTGTAGCAGAGAGATTTACTACGATGTACTACTATTACTAACTATTTATATCTGGACAATTATTTACAGTACATACTCCTTTATTTTGATGAAACGTATAATTAACAGGGTTTAATATCGAAACAGCTAAAAGACGAGTATATTGTCTAGACATATTCCTAAAACATCAGGCAAAAGGCAATTTCTTCAAATCTGCAAAAATAATACAAATTGAATAATATAGGCTAACATTTAAATCCATAATAATGCAAATGCAAAAAAAAATCTTTGCACTGTTCAACCAAACAGTTTTCAAGATGAAGCCATCGGTTGGACGTAACTAATATCCATCACCAAATGAATATAGGTTATAAGGATGATTTGCAGAGGCTAGACCTGATCATGGTGATATTTTTTGTTTTTTTTGCGTGTCTATGCATGATTTTTAAAAGATAGCCTACCTGTTGTAGTCTATTTTGGAGAGAGAGAGAAAGGGGGGTGACATATTTGTAAAAGGACATGGTAAGCTTTCCATAAGAGAAATTTGCTTTTGTTTGGATTTCACATGATTGATGCTTGACTTAATCCAATACTGGTTGCGCCTTCCCAGGAGGGTGAGGCGGTCTCTTTGTGCTTCTCTGTCCCATGTGAAGCAAACCAAAGCGGGAGAGTGCGGGTCAGAGCTATTCGGCAGGGTACCAGGTCCTCCCCACCGGCACATCTGCATGTGAAATCGCCATTTCACCCCTCCACACTCCCTAATTGTTGCTAAAATTATTTGTGAAATTGCCTTCCACCAGGAGTGTTTTCCACGGCAATTGTCACACAATTTTATATGCACGGTGGGCCCACAGAGTTGACACATGCACCTCTTCTTTTCTACCATATGTGCTCTTTTTTTTATTCGAGTTTAATAGTTGCGCGTTATTTTACAACAATTACCTTGAAGCAATTACTCTTCAGTGAATAGTAAAATACTCAAGGGCAAGGCAACCTGTTGTCTTCAATAGGCGGGTCGATGCCAATGTTGTAATTACCTCAAAAGCTACTAGAAGCGATTTTGACGTTCTTGATGCGCAAATTTAGTTAATTGAAGGGTTAACGAGCCGAAAGCCATCTTATATGTGAAGCCAAGTAGGCCTGCTTTGGCCAGCACGTTCAGAAACCGCATCATCACATTAGAAATAGTGGACTTAATTTGGTTGGGCCTGATTTCATTCACACGGATTAATAATAAATAAATTGATAAGACAAAAAAAAATGCACCCACGTTTATAGGTGAGGAAAATTGCATCTGGAAGTTTGGGTCTACATTAATATCTTGCAGTGAAATCAATTTAGTTTTGCTTCGATAATCTACCCACAGGTGGGAAAATAGCCTACATCTGGATTTTCCAGATGTAGGCTATTTTAATCAGAATTTAACTTGAGCAAAGCTGCAATGCGGATAAAATTCTCTTTCAACAAATTATGAGCTAATGAGGCTTTTGCACCAAGTTGCTCCAGGTTGCATTTATGTGTTTGAGACATTACCGTGGTCATGATAGATGCAGTGTATATATTTTTTATTTCTTAAACTGCACCACAATATATCAATCAGGCAATAAAAGAAAGAAAGAGCTTATGGACATAATGCTCTAAACATAATAGTTCATATTTTACAAGATTAAGCAAAATATCATGAAAATAGCAGGCAATTTTGGAACAGATTGAAAAAGACAGTTCAGAATTATCTTTAGATATAACACATTTTGAACTGGTTTTGGTGTCTTGGGTCTTACGAGGGAGGCAGCAATGAATTAAAAGTGGAATGTGCTCCCCTGATTGGTTGGCTGACTGCTGGATAAACCCACTCTGTTTCATACATAAAAGAAAGGCCAGGGAGCCTATGGGAGCGCTCGTCTGTCTCCTCCTACAACATGCACTAAAGTTGGCCACTTAAACTACTTCCAACCCGCAAGCAGACATTAACTACTGACCACAAAGTGTACCAAGGGAAAGAATAAAGACACCCTTTACCAGCTTTTACACATTTACTGTGAAGTGCAACCCCTTCCATTTTGCACACTTGTATCCCCTACTCGAAGGTTTTATTTTTTAATTTTGACAAATTCATCGCACACGAGGAGAGCATCGCCACCACTTTTATATTTTTCCTCCCCGTGGAAGGGTTTATCCACAAGTTTCTCCGTCTGGGATTGGGATTTGATTGCAGGTTGTGCTTTTTTCCCCCCGCATTTGAGACATTTGGTGAGACTTTGGGCTTCGTGAGAGTGCCAGGTCCTACCAGAGTCCATTTGGTGTTGTCTTAGTAGCTATAGGATGGCTACTTTACCAGGAACAATGCCTCGGATGATGCGCCCTGCGCCAGGCCAGAACTACCCCCGCACCGGCTTCCCTCTGGAGGGTAAGAGACCGTCTGTATCACCTTCCCGTGACGATACTCCTCAATGCTGCAATGATAGTCGGATAGTTAGATAGTTGGCTAGCAGAGTGGTAAATAAAAAAATGTGGGTGAATTATGATCATCAGGCAAATAACCATCAATAACAGAAAAGTATAAAATTATGCTTTTAAAATAATCATGCCCCGTAAATAGACCCGTCCTCCTATAATTTGTGAATTTATGTGAATAATTTATGAATTTATAGCTTATGAAGAATTATATCAGCCTTAAAAGATGATTGAGCTGAGGTTAGGTGGGCCTACCCTCCACTACATCCCTGCTTATTTTATATCTGCCTGGAGTATTTTTAAATAATGAGCTTTATTTCAGCAGAAATAATGTTTTGTCTTTCACATTAGAGTGACATAGCAAAGTTTTATGTATTGTTAGTTGTTCTTTGTCACTAAAAATTAAACCGAGACAGTAACCACAGCAAATCACCTTCATAATAATTTAATGGCAGAATTAGGCAGCTGCATTTATTGTACACACTATCTACATTTAGGGACCGTTTCATTAGTCCAACATGGTCTGTTCCAAACAAATAACCTTCATCAAATTGTTAATTGTTGACGCCTCGGTGCCGAGACATTCAAGTTGTCTGAGCATATGCGCGGAAAAAAGATCAATTTATATTTGCATGCGTTTATGGAAACAGTTTTCCCATTGCAGCCAGTTCGTGCTCAAGAGCCCTAAACTAAAATGTACAAAACCACGTAGCTCGCAAGTTACTCAAGCTCCAGGATTTGTTGAAGTGTCCCGCTGCTGGAAATGGCAATAACACACACAGCAAAGAGATGGCTCAAAGGATCACATCAATATTTGTACAGCATGACTAGGAATAATCAAGGTGGAAAGTGTCACCCTCTTTAGTGTCTCTTGAATGTGAAATTGGATATTGGAGTGGCTCTGATACATCCTGTCAGCCAGACTGACTGTGAATGAATTTGGCACGACACTCTCTTGAAAATGTATAATATGATAATGTTCCTAAAATGTGCCCCATTAAAGAGGCCTGCTAGGAAACATGTCACCGTTTCATTACAGCATATAGGCTCAACTTTGAGGTCTTTCTCTTCCAGTGAGCATCTCAAGGCGTTGACATTTTTGTTTGAGACTTGTCTTGTTTGTTGTGGTGCAGTGTCAACCCCTCTGGGCCAAGGTCGGGTGAACCAGCTCGGAGGAGTGTTCATCAACGGGAGGCCCCTGCCAAATCACATCCGACACAAGATAGTAGAGATGGCACACCACGGCATCCGACCCTGCGTAATCTCGCGACAACTGCGAGTTTCTCACGGTTGTGTCTCCAAGATCCTCTGTCGGTACCAGGAGACCGGGTCGATTCGTCCTGGGGCCATAGGAGGCAGCAAGCCCAGGGTGAGTGGGATCCATGAATGGCTTTTGTTTCACCGCACAAGGATGGGTGTCAACTGGGTACATGGCACTTGCCTTACCTGTTCCTAAATGAACCCACATTTGATCTTGTATATTAGAGCAAAGATCAAGAAAAAACTAGAAATCTATTTGGAAGCCTCTTCTAAAATCTCATCAATCAATCTTATTTAAAAAAAAAAAAATCTCAATTTCGCATCAGGGGAACAATGTTTTCTCTAAGCTAGTCTAGTTTGATGACCTATACAATTTATCACCTTGACAAAATAATAATATCTTGTTACAGTCATTGCTCCACTTGTCCCCAGAAACATGAAACAAAGCCCAGGCCTATCATCATGCCTCATTTACTATAAACCTACCTGTAGCCTGACATCCATACTAACACACTGCTTATGTTTTGTTCATCTTAAATATAGGCATAAATAGTTAATAATCATCATAAACAATAAACACAAATTATCCCCTTAAAACATTTCCTTAACGAAAAATCACAATAATATTTCTATAAGATTCCTGTTGGGACTTATAGCCCAGTGTGTCTGTGGTGCTCACTAATAATTTCACCATGCTACATGGTATTTCTTATCTCTTTTCACTATAATATTCCCATAATATTAATATAGGGAGTTATTTTTGTCTGTGAATATTTACGTTTATAGTGACGTTATCGTACTTCATGATATTTTATTATCTCCTGTATCACTAGCCTATAATATTCCTATGGGATGTTATATATATAATTTTGCTGCGATATGTGTACATTATCCTTCTGAAATTCTATGAAGGCTTTTATTATTATATCAGAGTATTTTTTTTGTAAGGGCTGATCCTTAATTGGCTACGTTTCAATTAAAAGTCGTTTCAATTCCCCCTCCTTCCCCCCTTTGTCCTTCGCTTCTTTTTTTTCTTTCTTTTTTTTGCCATTTGCACAATTTCAAACTTAAAGCAGGTGGCAACTCCCGACGTCGAGAAGAGGATCGAGGAGTACAAGAGAGAAAACCCGGGCATGTTCAGCTGGGAGATCCGGGATAAGCTGCTGAAGGACGGGGTGTGCGACAGAAGCACAGTTCCTTCAGGTGAGGCTTCATCTGGTAAGCACCTTTTTTCTTATTACAGCCAACTCTGAATATTAAACTCATGCGATTTACATGTATTAATACTAAGTCCCACTCACTGATGCTGACATTTTTCAACACCAAGAAGTACACCTACACCTTTTAGCGCTGTAATGAAACATCACTATAATATTCGTAGGGACTTAAACTCAATAGTGAGTTTATAATTGAGCTTATTTTACTTAATGGTATTTTTATTTCATGTGATATTGCTTTAGGATTTTATTGCTGTATAATCTTCAACCTATAATAGCTATTGCTGTGATATTTGTATAGTATCCTTCTCAAATTTATCCTACTGTGATTATTTTACGTTAATCACTCATTTACCTTATTTTTGGTTGTCATTAGTGAGCTCCATCAGTCGCGTTTTGAGGGCCCGATTTGGCAAAAAAGACGACGAGGATGACTGTGATAAGAAGGACGAAGATGGGGAAAAGAAAACAAAGCATAGCATCGATGGCATTCTCGGTGATAAAGGTAAGTTAACAACAGAAGTGACGGGCCCTCATTTAACGGCATGTCTGAAATAACAAGATGTGTTATTATTATTATCATCATTTAACATTTAGCGTTTATTCTAGTGTCAACTCAAACACAGCCTTGTAAGCAGGAAGTCAATGCTTTAAATAGACTTCCTACTTTACATTCTCTTGGGAAATGCTCACACATCCTCGGTGGGCTAAATGGTGAATGTGTTCCTGCTTTTAACTCCGAGCCAGCAGTTAGGCTACTCAATCACTCAATTATTTATGAGAGCCTTGGCAGAAGGTATTTAACTGTAGAAAATTAATTTGTGTAACAAATTCCCTTTTCATTTATTCATTTAACGACCTCTAAACGACAGCTGACAGTTGACCCATTTCACAATCGATGTCAGTTAGTGACATTTCATCATTTGTCTACGTTCATACTATTATTAATGCTGTTAGTAATACTATGAGGTGGAGCAACGATAGCAGTGATGTATGCCAGGTATCCATATAGTGTGTCTGTGGTAATCAATAGTGAGTTTGCAGTGACCTTATACTACTTAAAGTATTTTTATATCCTATGGTATCACTTTTATATTCCTATAATATATCTGGAGGATATTTTATATAGTTTAGAGTTTTAATATCTATAGGACGATATTGCAAGTACAACAAAAAATGATTTTTGAGAACAGATTTGATTTCAAATTACACAATTCTTATTTAAAGTATTTTTGAGTCTATTTAAAGTCTGTTTCTGAGATTTTCTGCACAGTTTTTTTTTTGCTTTAAATTAGAAAACATCTAATTTTATCGTTATGCTATTTGTGCAATGCTTACTGTTTTCATTGCCAAGGCGGTGGAAAAATGTGCAGAGCTCACAAACCAAACGACATAAAGGTTGGTCTTTTGATGATCAAACATGTGTGAATGGGGTTTAGATAAGAGTTCACAAAGCTCCTTTTTTCTTAAAACGACACTGCCAAACTTTTTCAAACTTGAAGATGAACTTCACTAGCAAAACCTCCCCTTCATTGACGCTTTTTAAAGTGAAGAGTGCGAGGTACAAAAGCAAATCCTGGAAAGCAGGGCAGCGAAAAGGGGAATATGGGCCCGTCCATTCTCATTCAAAAATGTCGTAAAGAGAGAGAAAACTTCGGACAAAGGGCAAGGATAGACATAAAAGGAGATGAATTATTCAGTACGCCCCGCTGGTAGATAGTTTTGTAATATTATATAATGGCCTGTTAGAGTAGAAGCATTTGATAGTGTGAAACGGTTCTTTTCTCTGTCCATTTGGCGGCCCCACCGTGCATTAATGCAGTTATAAGGACATTGTCACCGCTTCTGTCGCAGATATCTCCAGTCTCCTTGATGGGTAGTGGTTTAATGACCTATCTGCTTTACCTGGACAACATTTTTTGGACAGCAGCTTGTCGTTTACGCACAACTCAGGCGCGTAAATCTGCGGGATAAAATATGACTTTATCAATTTATTAAAACCATGTGTTTGAAAGTATAAATTAGATCGCCGTTTTCTAGTGTTGATGCAAAATATCCACGATGCCACGATGTTGTTAATCACGTTTCCATTTTTAGTGCTGCTTGTGTTTAAATTGGGACTGAATTGCATTCCTATAAAAAGAGACGCGTCCTCTCCGTAATGCAGTTTAGACTACCGGCATCCGGATGGCATTTAATAATGTTAATACTTATTAGAGTAAGTACTGGAAACGATGCTCGCTGAATAGGTGTGCGTGTGTGTGCAGGGTGTAATAGCTCGCAGGCATGGTAAGAAATGTATTTATCCCCAATCAGCCCCTCACTCTCCGAGTTTGAAGCACAGCCCTTATGTGGAAAGGGGTTTTAAAGCAGATTAAATAGAGCCTTTTATTTCTTTTCACTTTCATCTCACAGCGGAGCTCACAGTGGCTCGCCCTGGGCACAAAATTCATGATTTTTTTTTTTTGGTTTACTTATCCAGATTTTAAGACTTTATTTATTTATCTATTTGTTTATTTGTGTATTATGTATTTGAATTTTTCAGAGATGTTACATCACGGATTTATCCTAGCTTTTAATCTATCTTTATTAAACACGTGTTTAAACGACTAACCATATTACAATATTGTGAATCTTATTTTATTGCATGGGATTTTCGAGCTGGCACCACATCATTTATTTCTCAAAGGGATGTAGTGGAGAATAAATGCACCTAAACTAAATGTACACACATTTTAGGCTGACATAAATCTTTCTGATGTAAATTCATATCATACATTGTAGTAAACAGTATCAAACTGTGGAAGTTATTTAATGGTAGGGCTTTTTTTTTTTTTTATGAAAAAAAACACTATTAATACTTTTCTGCAGAGTACAACTGACCTGTTTAACAGTAATCTGCAGGTCATAGTTCACACCATTCTGTTTTTTTCATAACGGGGTATTAGTTTGCCAAAGTCAATGTGTACGAGCAACAAAATGGGGATATGGTTGCGCCACATCTGCGCAAATTTGGGGATCCTTCGGTTTGCGCCAGATTGGTCAGAGAGAAAAGGCGAATCCGACCTGCAACACACTGAACCAACAAACCTGCCCGTAATATGAGCTGGTGACAGGCGACGGACACTTCAGCAAATCGCCGGATTACCTGAGGTCCTCAATCTAATTAAACAGATGCCAGGTGGGATTATTTCTGAGCATTGCGGAGGGATAATGGCAGAGCAGCGGGGAGCTATGTGGAAGTCAGACAACCCAAAGCTTCAGGTTAGGTTCCGTGTGCGTATTCAATTAAGTGACCGTGGATGTAACCTGTGATGTAGTGGGAAATAGAAAGGCTGGTAAACTTTGACCTCCAGGTGGTCAGCGATATATGCATTTTTTCCATTAAAACACCCTACATCAATTCTGTGCTGTAGACCTTTACGTAACCTAATAATAACTTATGCCAGCCTAAGAAGATAAACTATTACGCAAAATAAATGTGGGTTTACCCCCCCTCCCCCCGCACACACACACACACACAAACACAAACACTCACATACTACATCTCTCGCTGTCGATTAAAAATCCAGCCATGTTTTTATTTCAGAAACAAAGACAAAAAAACACAAAAGCATCATTTCTCCTGTTATTGATGATAAATTCAGCCTAAAGTAATGAAAGTGTGAAAATGTGCCCCCTCTCATGCTTTCCATGTCACCTCAACACGCACGCACGCACACATGCACACACACAGAGTTTCTAAGTGTATGGTAATATAATGTAGCTATATTTCGGGTCTAAAGCCGTGCTGAATGAGAAGGACAGGGGAATGAAGCGAGAGACCACTTCAAACAAATCCATCTGGAATAGTGTGTGAGAGAGATTTAGTGAAAGTATGGGGAAGTTATTTAGCTATTAATAACGTTTTTTCCTCAGGCATTGAGAGTGACTCCATCTGCACTTTCTCGCAGCTATTTGGCTGGGTGGAAATTGAGGGAGACCCAAATGTTGGGCAGAGATAACATACCCATCATAGCCCAGACCCTGCGCTGTGCTTCACTGCATTAAACTCGGATTAACCTCCCCTGTCCCCGCAGCCACTCAAGCCACATTTCACTGGAATTTACATCGGTAGGCCTACATTTCTTATAAAGGGGGCAGGAGCTGAAAGAGAGCACATCATCGATAAATAATAGACACAATAATAATAATAATAATAATAAGTATAACATTTTTAAAAAATCTAATAATAATACCTATAACAATAATAAGGTGTATATTTTTTTATGATTAATAACAATAATAATAATAATAATAATAATACAATGAAATTACCCCTTTGAAGGATTTTATTTATCTGCAATAAATTAATAAAGCTGGAAAAATAGGGCCTTTTGATGAAAGAAACTACATTTAACAAAACAAAGGTCAATAATCTATAACTGATTTATTCAAAGATATGAAAAAAGGTTTAAACAGAAAACAGTCTAAACTTTATGGGTTATTTTTATTATTGATATTCAACTTCAGAAAACGGTGCAAGCGATTTCCTCGACAGCAGCCTTGGCATATAGGTAATGTACCTCCAGCATCATGCCATCCCTCTCATAAATGTAAAATGATATTTTCTGCATTGCTCGTAACTCAAAACAGTGATGATTTATGTGGCATTGGCTACCATATATATGCCTTAGCCTCTTTCCCCCTTTTGATTGTAATGAACGGTGGCAGGATGACATGGCATCTGCCTCTGGGACGATTTACGAGCAGCCCAAAGCCCCAACAAGTGCTCAACCAATGCTAATAACACGTCAAGTGGATAAATAGTCAGCAAATTATCTTCGTGTAAGGCAAGGCTTCAGTCTCCATTAGTCCTCTCCTCGGTTGGACCGGTGTCGGGTGGTAACGCGTTGCCTAGTAACGCCTCACAGCAATATTATTAGGCTTGCTTTTCCCAGTAAGGAGCCGTGTAACGGATTACTGCTTCAATTTAAGTTATAATATTACAGTTACCAACAAAAAGTTGTTGATTTTATTGTAAAAAAAATCTGACTAAAGTTAAATTATCCAGAAACTATGATTATTCAACCGATTCGTTTTCGCTGGGATCAGTTGTCCTCTCACTGTAAACTAGCTTAGTTAGCTTAAAGCTAGCTTAGATGAGAAATGTCAGGAAAGTTTACTTTCTCTGTGGAAGTATTTCCACTACTTTTTTTTTATCCAGCAAAACGTTGACAACAACATTGGAAATCAACGCTATTTTCATCCCCTGATCATTGACATCGCGATATTTGAAGGTAAGCGAGGACGCAACCGCCAGTTTTTGGAGGTGTAACGGAGAAGTAATAAAAAGCAGCAGTGTAAAGGTACCGCAATATGTAGGCAGCAGCAGCACAATAGTTGTGCCACCGTTTTTTACAGGCTGACAGTGACACCTCTCAAGGCTGTCTATTAATTATAGTGCTGCTTACCATGAGGGACGAGTCCCTATCTGGGCACAAAAGTGGTGTTTCCATCTCTTGTGGGGCTCTTGAAAAGGGACAATCTTTCCTCTCCAGCTTCTTGGGGGAAATTTAAAAGTGTACAGAGGAAGACATGGGGATTTCTAGCTCATTTATAAAGACGAGTTTATAATCCTTTCCTGCTTAATAACTTAAAAGGATTCAATTTCCCCCCTCATTTATAGAGTTATGATCACACATTGTTAGGCGCAGATAGTAGCATTTCAAGGTTAACATTTCCTGCTCCCAAGTATCAGAATACAGGCTCGGCCCATAGGTGTCTTTGTTTTAGCCTGCTGTTTCCCCACAAACTTCAGATGCTGCAGCCGCCATTAACAGTATCATGACTACGAAGACTGCGAGGAAGATAGTCTCTGCCACCGAGCATTTTAAATGATATAATATTTAATCATAGCATATAATTTCACTATCGGGAATTGAATTCAGCAAGCTTACAGACTCAGAGGAGTGAATGGCTGGCTGGGGGTCTCAAACCATACGAGACAAATTAAAGAGGAAGCATTGCCCTCCAGGTATCCTGTCACAACAGTAGGCTGTTTCAGTGTGTCAGTGCAGGATGCAGCTCTCATGTCTGTCTGTGTTTTATTTCCACAATTTTCACTATAGGACTTTAGACGATCCTATATGCGCCTCAGGGCTATAGGGAAAATAAATACAAAACGTCCATTTTTCATCAGTTGTTGCTTGTTTTAGTTCCCTCTCTCCGCCGCTTTCTCTCTCTCTCTCTCTGTGTGTGGTGTGTGTTGCATTAGGCCTACTCTCTCTCTCTCTCTCTCTCTCTCTCTCTCACGCACATGCACACACACACATAGACGCGCAAGCACACGCATACCACAAATTCATATCAACAGGTGGGGTATTAGTAGCCTAACTTTGTACTTTTAGTATTAGGCTACCTGAATTATTTTGGATTTCTCAGGGTAATAGACCTGATAGATGTTTGACCTTTTTTAAAGCTGCATTCTGGTATTTTATTTGCGGCGTGATTTGTTCTCCGTGTTATTTGTCCCGAGAGGTGAAAGTTTCTTAATTTTTTTAACTGACTTGCAAAAACTTGTCTCCTTCTCTGAAATAACGCAGAGCCCTCGGAGTTTTACTTCCTTTGAAGATTGCCACAGAACTGAATATTGAGTTATTGTAGTTTCATAATCATAGGGGGGAGGGGGAAGTTGTGGTATTTGTAAAAACAAAAAAAACATCAGTATGCATATAATTGCCAATTTAATTTATTGCAATTAAATTAGCAAATGGCAAATAAAAATATTCTTGAAAAGACTACATCGAATTATTACAATAATAATACTAACAACAACAACTATAATAATAACAATTATTATTATTTTATTTTTCAAATTGATATTACTATTATTATTATTATTATTATTATTATTATTATTATTATTATTATTATTATTATTGTGGTGCTGGTTGTTGTTACTAGACATCGCCTAAATATTTACATTTTCATTGTAGGCATTTAATTCATTAACTAAATAGCCACTGCTTTGTTAGCAATAATGTTTAATTGGCTGGAAGAAGATGAATGAGGCTGACAGGAATCAGCTGTCCAAAGATCCCCTGTGTGTCTGACTCGGAAATCATAACTTGACCAGCTTTTCCTCCTCTGAAACCAGCTCGTTGAACTTGTCACATCTAATTAGGGTGTTAAAACGCACCAAGTGCATCGGTGGGAAACAGTAGGTGGTTGGTCAGGGGCAGCCAATAAGGCCTTTTTGGGTCAGATGGGGGGATGAGCAGCGTTGTTTGACGGTGATGTTGTTGAATTGGACCGCTGTGGGCTTTTATTTCTAAGCAGGCTTTTTCCGCTATTACTTCAATTATGGCCATCCAGCGGGGCAGCCTGCATGGACTGTAGCCTTGTTTTAATTAGGTATGAAATTAATTAGACCAGACATCTATTAAAGTCTTTTAAGTTTGGCTAATTTTTTTTCCACAGAGTTTAAAGGTATAACACTGGATTAATGGCTTACAGCCAATATTACATTTTATTGCATCCCGGTCATTTGTGCTGCCTGTCTAACAGGTGTCGAACAATCTTAGCATTTTAAATACAGACATTTTTTTTTTTCATATGAATTCATTTTTTTCTCCCTTGAAATAGTATTTTAATTGAAAACTTCAAACACCTATGTTGTTCAAATATTCATTAAAATGTGTTCAACATATAGGATACTCAACGCTAAAGTCATTTTACAGTAATAATGACTCCAAATGCTTTTTTGTTTGCACATGCGTTTTGCTTTTGTATAACATTTTTAACATATGTGCTGCTTGAATTATGCCTTCCTTTGTTCAGATGTGAAAATACAATTGTCTTCAATTCCCATTTTTAGAAAAAGCATTCTTTTTTTTATTGAATACTTTTTTCTTGTATTGGTACAAAAAGCCTTGTGATGTCTGACAGCCTACTCTTGCCATTGTGAGAGGAACAGCCACTAGAAAAGGAAGAGAGAAAGAAGAGGGAGGAGAAAAGGCCCTTCTGTTATTTTCTGTCTTGAGACTCGCTGCACAGTCTATTCAGGCAAGTTGATGAACTCCTCCAAAAAGTTTATTAAGGGGCTGAAAACAATAAGAACTAAAGCCTTTGGGTGCCTGGGCAGACAGTTTATAAACTAGCTGCCATTGTGCCTCAAAGGCAGATGCATGAATACTTTTGAATAGGGCCTTCAAACTGACACGATCAGGCTGGACAGCAGCAGTTTTAAAGGGAGAGAGGGTGCTTCTGCTGCAGCTCAGATCTCTGCTTTTTTGCATTAATGTACATCTGCAAAGGGAGAGGGGGAGGTGGAGCTGGGCACCGACTGTCATGGCCATGGTGGTTTTACACTACACATTTAAAAGCAATTTAGCACAACTTAAGAAAATATAGAAGTAAATATAGAAACTCTACAGTGCGTTCTTTGACAGTTCTCTGAGAAAATTATAACTTAGAGTCACCAATACAAAAATGCAGTATATCTTCACCAATTACCTTTATTTACACAGTGACTAAAGGTCAGGTCTTTGGTAAAATTCAAGCCCACAAAGTCTGCGCTGTAGTTAGCTGACCAAAGGTGGTTTAATGCACTACATCATATTTCTTACTCCTACTAATACTATATTTTGGATATGGAAATTGGCAAAGCTGTTATTTGAAGGTCCACTGCGGAGTGTGAAAATTGGTCTTTCCTGTTTATGTTGAATTTCAAACAAATGCTTTTCGAAATCTTCATGGTCATTTATGTACTTAAAAGGAGACAGCGAGGCACAATTTTGTTGCATGCTTCAGGAAGGGCTCTGTTGATTCACTGTTGATATATTTTTGGATGGGGCACACTGGTTACACACTCAAGAAGATACGTTATTCCCCTCCTTTTCAGTAGACAATGGACTGTCACTCTTTATCCCTCTTCCCTCCTCTGTCCCTCTCTCTCCAGCTTTCTCTTTAGTCCTCTCAGTCTCTGGCTCTGTGCCTCACAACATCAGAGGGAGTCCAGTGATTTGTGACCCCAGCAACCCACACTTAATCTCGCTAAAGAGGGGGAGCATCCAGTTTGCAGCTTGGCGGGCCCCAAATAGACCAAGCCTGCTCTGGCAGGTGTCAACATTAGCAAACAATTGGTCCCCAGTCCCATGCCCCGTACCCCAGCGCGACACTGAACCTAAACTATTTGAGGCATACTGAAAGGAGCCACATAATAGGGAATGTGGAGGGGAGGAGAGGAGGGGGAGGACAAGGGAGAGATTACACTCTCAGACAGCTATTAGCAGGGATGAGGCTTTTCTAAACAAACAAAAAAAGAAGACGATCAATACTGTGTTAGTTTACCAAGTGGAGTCATCATCGTGGCTTTGGAGTATTTATTTTCTGCTCCATTGTTTTTCTCGACTTCTCAAACGTCTGTGGGCTGTATTGGCAATCCAATTTATTTTGGGGGGGCCCTGAGAGGCCTGTTTCTTTTTCTGGGCAGTTCTCTGTTAGGGGCTGGTTTGCTCAGCCTGCGGTGGGCAGCTCATTCATAGATTTTCTGTTGTAATGAATCCTGGTTGGTGAGTATTATCTTTGATAGTGGACAATCACTGGGCTGTCCAGAGGGAAGCAACACTCAGGGATGACAGAACCCTGCTTAGCCCTCTGGGATTGCAGCCCCCCTACTTGATTAGACACAAGTGTCTCACCAAAGAGACTGGAGGAAATGGGAAGGGAATGAGTTGACATGTGGACTGTTGCTGCTCTTGAGTGGGTATGTGTCTTGACAAGAGGGGCAATGTTTTGCTCAAGGCCATTTATTTATCTCTCACTGCTGATTCGTAGCCATGCCACTAGGAGAGACAAGTGTTCTCAGTGGGGGAGATTAGTTTCAAAGGTTTTAATGGAAAAACCTATAGTATTTGTTATTGGAGAGAAATCTCATTTAATTGGTTTGAAATGTCCTCTTGGCATCTTCCTGGCCTCTTGAAAAACACCTAGAAAGAACACACCCAATTGGGTTTGAATGGATTTTTGGTATCATTCTGAACAAAAATGTAAAGGCAAAAATAGAAAGAGATTTATTTTGTTCCGTCTGTGCTGACAACAAGCCTCTTTGTGCAGTTGCTGTAAACACTTCATTAGCTAAGCCCCCATCGTGTTGCTGCAATAAACAAGAATAATCAACTCACCTTACGACCTCCTCTGACAATGGAGACTGTTGTCACAATGTACCAATAACAATGTCAGCGAGTAATAAAATGATTCTGAACATTCATGGAACTGGGACATCACATAGAGAACAAGCTCCAAAGAGACTGAAAAACATCTGATATCCCCCTTCTATTGTCCTAATGCAGTGTAGACCACAGGTAAGATGAACTAGGTAAATCCAAGAGAATAGGGAGGAGTACAGTTTAGTAGAATTAGTCCATATTATTAAACAAATCTCCATTTTGCCTTTCACTGCTGATAGATAATGTCCTGCCACATAGCCTACAATACACTAATAAAAAAGGCCTGTGAATTTGTGAAGGGTCATTGTATTTTTTTTTCCCTGTATTTTTACAGCTTGTCCATGCAGGCCTTATAGATCACAAGCCAAGTCTTTGCATGCAATCCTCTTTGATTTCAGCCGAATAAAATCTTCGAGCAGATAAAAGACAGTAACATGTTATATTTATGGTCCCTTTAGTCCGAACACTTGTCTCTTCTTCCTATTTGTTCACGCAACATTACTGGTGCTGTATATTCTGTGTTATACACGAGGACATGCCTTACAGACCTCTGTCAGTGGAAGACAGCTTTTACTGCCAGCTTCCCCACTCGTACCGTAGATACTCAACTTTAGTATAGATTCCTTTTGATATTTTATGAATGTTTTTTATGATGCCGATACAGTCTTGTAATTAATGATCATTGGAGCAGTCCAAAGTGTGTAATTCGGTAAAAGGTTTCTTTTCTTTCCTGTGATTTTGGAGTCTCATTTTGACTTGCAGTCTTTCTATTATAAAGATCTGTGACCTTCTTGTCAGTATACAGTATTTAGATTTCCTCAGCAGCTCAATATTCAGGTTTTCCTTTGTAGCTTGAGCGATATAGAATCAGTCCAATTGAATTCAACGCCTTTCTCATGTAATCTTAGGAAAAGATCAAGATGGACAGTGTAATACATTTTTTGCTTGGTGATTAAGCCATTGTTATTCTGACAAACAGTAAAACTGAAAGAGCGCAAAAATGAGGATACAGTACAGCAGGCCCTCTCAGGCTTTATTATGCCCATGTTAAATTGTACAATGGATGAGCAGGTCAGAGCGACAGAATTTATTGAAAAACTTTGTTTCTTCCGATTCTCCCTGCCAGCTAGGGTTGTCAAACTCTGACAGCTGGCACAGATCAGGACAGTGTGTTGTATTACGACCATCCGCTGGTTACCATGGAGCTGCATTAGAAAAGACAAAAAGCATTTCTGGCTAATTTTATTACAATGCAGGAATAGCCCACATAATGTGCAACAGTAATTACGTTTAGCACAGTGTGCCCATGCTCTCACAGTGATGAATGAGAAACACTGACCATGGTCTGCTAGTTTAAAAATCGCCATTAGCCTATGCTACTTAGGGCCAGAACATTTCACATTTTATGCTCTTGATCTGCTTCACCACAGAAATCTTCATTTGTTTTAATTGTGCATGTTTTTTCTTTTTACAACCACAAAGACAATAAACATGTTCCCTAAGTGTTGCAAATCAGAAATGTGTTTTTTCCCACCAAGTTAAAATGTGAAAGCGGTTGTCCAAACAGTGGGGTGGAGCTACTGTCCTAGCCGGCAAAATAACAACTTCAAATGTTGTCCTCTCTTTTCAACTAATGGGCTTATTTCTGCATCGTCAGTCATTCTCTCCTTGGGGAATATGCACTATCAATATAAAACGCTTTGCCTCTGTGTTACATTACAACCCCTCAATATGGAGGAATCTCAGAAATTAATACCAAGCACTGTAGTGCTTCAATGTCCACAGCAAAAGCTCTTTACTGGAAACATTCAGTAAATTGTTGAATAACAAGGAACTCTTTGGTAATAGGTTGTGTTTACTTACAATCCACTGAATGTCATTGGATTAAGCGTAATACACAGTAAATTCATTTCAGGATTTCAGCAAGTGAAGATTATGTATAGCAATTTTCCCTCAGATTTAGAAACCCACTATACTGTATTCATATGATCTAAAAAGTCACCAAATCCAAGGTGTGCAGTAATAAAGTCATGGTAATATACAGGGGCAGCAGCTGTGGACCTATTACAGGAATAAACAGGCTGGACAAATATGGTCTTTTCTGCAAAGTAAGGTTCAAACTTTAAACATAGATTCCCTGCTCATTCAATTGTATCTTTTTTTTGGAATTTGCTCTCATCAATCCAGTTTTTATTAAAGTTTCTACCATTGTTCACAGCAGTTCTTTCAAGTTGTCCTCTATATCACACAAACTTTTCCACGATATTTGCTGCCTAGCTTCGTCCAGAAAATTAGGAAACCTCCCTTGGGCACATAAAAATGTCCGCTGTGCATTCCTATACTGTGCCCAGTAATCTCTCTTTGGCTTTGTTGAGAAAATGATTTGTTCCTCCAGGAGACCTCGGCTCATAGCCCTGAGACGTTACTGTTTGATTTCCTGCGTAGGTTTTAGAGCTTTTGCTGGGGGACTGGGGCTCTGGCTCCAGTGCCATTTGGCAGACACCCCAACGGGCTCCTTTTTACTTTCTTGTGCTCTCTGTTAATTTCATTACTTTCACTGTGACCTCAATTAGCAAAGAATCAAGCCCTGGGAGTGACATTCTGCTTGACAGGAGAGACCTGGTGTAAAGCTTGGTCTTGGTAGGAAGTGAGAGGTGGCAACGGCCTTTCTAACTGGGTGCACATTTTGTATCCTCTGAAGTTCATGATTGCATGTGGCTCTGTAGTCTGGCTTCGTTCTGAAAATTGCCACAGTAAGATGGATTGTGGTAATTTAGTAAGTCAGTTCCTATAAGTTCATAAAATATAGAGTTTGCACTGTGTGGATGATAACCACTTACATTTCTTGCATTGTTAGAGCTGTATTGCTACTAATATCTACAAGAAATGAGTCTTTCAAAAAAAACTCAAATATAAAAAAGCAAAACTTGAACATGACTCTCAAATCCACTTCATGTATCAAGAGAGTATATATTCGAGTGGAAAGCAAACAATCAATTTGCCAGTAATATCCTAGTTCCAGCCAGTAGTATATTAAAGAAAAAGAATCCCACCCTTCAAGCCCTTCACGCTTTCACACTCAGGCAGAGCAGAGGCATGGGGAGTCAATATGTCAGCGTTTATGGATGCCCTGCGGAGCTGCACAGGGCTGTCAGGCCCCTATTCATGCTCTAATGGCCCCCTGAGGAGCTCGTCTCTCCAGGCTGAAAAGGCCGGGAGGCCCAGTGGACGCCCTGTTGTTGAAGGTGAGCGTGCGCTCTCATGGACGCGCCGCGCCTTCATCCATATGACAAGAGCCATAAAAGAGCATCGCTTTTCGCTGCTTCTCCCTCTCTGTATTCTCTGCTTTCTCTTACCCCCCCCCACCCCCCATTTTCTCCCCACCTCAAAGAGAGAAAAGGGGGCTAATTGTTTGTTGTGAGAGCCAAAGATTATAGAGCCTCCCATCTTTCTTCCTCCCTTGCCTTTTTCTCCTCTTTTTCAAGCCCCCTACTCCTTTTCTAAAGAATGTGATTCTATCCGAGAGACAAGGGAAGAAAAGTATTGGAATTTTCCTGTGGAATGTGGATGTAAAAGAGCCTAACCCTGACATTGGCAATGAGACAAGGTTGTGTTTGGTAGCAGAAGTAAGGCTGCCTGTTCTAGTTTCATCAGGTAGTTTATTGCTTACTAGGAGGACGTCATTCCGTAGTACTGAATTTATCGCTATAAATTGTGTAATATTTTAGGTCTCACGTATCTCTCATGAAACCTAATGGACTTTAGGACAAGTGCCCTTGGCCCACCTGCTAAACAGGTAGGCATGAGACAACGCTGAATTCAATGACACCTGTCCAAAAAGGTGAACTAAGAATGATTATCTGATTTTATTTTAGATAGATGGTGGATTTTAATATCCATATGCGTAGTTACACATCACCCCCAGATTCAATTTCAGTTAAATGTCAAATCATGGCTCAGAGAAGGTCAGTGACAACTGGGGAAAGATTATGATGGACTCTGGCATGTTACCAAACCAAGTAAATACTTAACTTGATTTTACCATATACATATTCAAGTTATTTGGACTAAACCACCATGTTCACCTTTAAACGTTTATTATTGTTCTCACCTGAAGGGATGTAGATTGTTCATAGAGAATTCTTCAACCCATTCTGGTTATCACTGTAGTCTATCTTGTATTCACATAAGGTTCCTATCTTAGCTACATCCTTTGGTAAATGCTTTGAATCACATGTCTCCTTTAACTCGGCATCCCCTTTGGGATACACAGGCAAGTGCATTCAACGGAGATGCCGCGCCATTCTCCGAAAAATGCAAATTGGGAAGTTGTTAGTTATTTGATGTTGCTGCATGATCCCCCCGCCCCCGAAACATCCCTCCACTCCAGTGTTGGTGGTTCAATCGCATGCAGTCCTGGGGACAGGCAAGGCTGTTTATATGCAGGCCTGGAGCAGCAGAGACAGCACAGAGACAGATGCATGTCAGAGATAGCAGATCCCATCGCAGGCAGATGCCTCTTATCACAGGCCTGTTTGCATAATTAGGCCTTTTGATATTCACCCCCTCTGACTGACAAAAAGTATAATTGCAATATCAACTACGACAAAAGGTAGGCACAAAATAAACAAGTCAACATAAATAGGGAGAAAAGACGTGGTGTTATTTTTGTCCTGTGGGAAAAAAAGAGGGAGGAAAAACCCACCGTTTTTAACTAAATCTGCTGTCAGTCACAGTCAACTGGTGTGACTCGGTGCTCAGAGGCTGGTCCTGTGAATGCCTGCAAAACACAGAGCGTGAGGCCTGATTGTAATTATGCTGGAACTAATATGCTTTTCAAAATGAGCCATTATGAGCTAATGCTGCACTGCCAAAGCCCTGTCTGTTTTTGTCCCTCTGTCTTGGATAGTTTGCAAAGGTACGGCTGATATTGAGGCCATGGGTTATGGTATGAGAAACAGTCTGCCTGAGTTGAGCACAACTTCACTTGAGGCTAATCCTGACTCACAGGTAGGTGAGCGATGAGGACAGATGCCCCCCCCCCCCCAATATTTATCAAGTTTATTGTGCCGATTTCACTCAATGATGTCTGTTGTGTCTTTTTGTGACGCTCGTTTTACTTTTTGCAACAAGATGTTCATATTGCTGCAGGTGTTTATTTTATTATTAGGTTTATTTGCTGCTATTTGTACACTGCTGGTCGGTAGTATGGTGGTAGTCTCACCTTTTAAAGTTATATCAGGATATGTGTTTTAATCATTCTTTTCTGGCGGTTGTGAAGCCATATGATGATCACTGACTGGAAGCCGTAGTTTACCCACATTTCCATTTAACACTACATCACCGTGGATGTTCTATTTAGCTGACACTAGCCTAACAGACATGAACATTGTTGGCGTTGTGATGTACTATACATCTGTATCCTTACAGATCACTTAGTTAATTGCCTTCATTGACTGGACAGCTGTCTGTTTAAACAGTATTACCTCAGTGTCTCGAGGGTAAAGGTGGAGGACTGAACGAGGAGAGAGTCCGTGGGGCTGGAGGAAGAAGACAAGGAGGGGGTAGAGTGAGGGGGAGAAGGGGGGGGCAAGGAGGCGGGAGAGTGAGGGGAG
Source organism: Hoplostethus mediterraneus (assembly GCA_034670385.1). Taxonomy (NCBI): domain Eukaryota; kingdom Metazoa; phylum Chordata; class Actinopteri; order Trachichthyiformes; family Trachichthyidae; genus Hoplostethus; species Hoplostethus mediterraneus. The sequence continues at coordinate 223,148 of JAXDDW010000266.1, forward strand.
AGGGCTAGGGGGTTGAGGAAATTGGGTGATGAGTATTCCATCTGCCTCCAGTCTGAGGAGTCTGACTAAGGGGTCAGCACAAGAGCATCAGAGGAGAGAGCAGTCTTTAAACCTCACACTAACCTTAAACCTCTTAACCAGCAGCCCAGGTCCTCAAAGCACTAGAACACTGTTTCATCTGGAGGGTATGGTCAGAGTTAAAGCTTCATCACCACGGTGGAAAGGGTTCTGGTGGTGTATGGGGTTTATTTCACATACAGAGTCCAATTAACTCAAACAGGGCTAACCAACTTCTAATCTCTGCTGACATTATTTGTGAGTGATCACCCATAATGCATCACTTTCCCGATGAGAGCTGTGCTTTGCAGGAGGGCAACGTCCCCTATCAATAACGCATGACTGGTCATCCAACGGTTTGAAGGGCAAAAAGGTTAGCCGTAAGCCGCAGACTGCTCAGGAACCAGATGTGATCCCAGTTGAATTTTTGTGTGAAATTTTGAAATGGTGTCTGTTTTTCATTGTTTTGATCAAGACGGAGAGTCCAGGTCATCATCATCATCATCATCATCATCATCATCTTTCTCAGTAGTGATTAGCATTGACTTCTGTTGGTTTCATAATTTTAATAAGTTTAATAATTTCATGTAGAATTGTTCAGTTGTTTATGAAAGTTACTGATATGATAAAACATTTCTGAGCAAATATTAATATAATTTGAATTCACATGTAATTAATGCGACCTGGCTGTGCACATTCTCCCCGTTATTTTGAGTCTTAATCTAGCACTTATTTAGACAATGCAGTGTCTGAACCTGGTTAATTCCCCTTTCTAACGGCTGTGTTTTTAAATCAATATTAGAGAGAACCTCGGGGCCTGCAGGAGGGCACATGGCAGTAATCATGCCCACTGGATGGCTCATAATTAGCCTCTAATTGGAAGATAAGTGATGAGACAAGGCATGAGTGCTTTATCAATACCCCACAAACCTGAATGTAATTACAGCCAAGGTATTATAGAAAGGTCTAATCAGAATGTACCTCATTGTTTCTGAGGACCAGTGAGGAATTGACCTCAACACCCTGCAGGGATTTTGCTTGTTCGATATTATCCTCTACCATTTTGACTTCTATTAACATCGACACGTGTAAGGACAAAAGAAACGTGTTATTTGAATTTAAAAGCCTTGTTGTCTGACTAACAGACAAGTGTTCATTGTTCCCTCTTTCTACCTGCTCATGCTTACTGATCGGTGCTGCATCCATTGATGCCAAAATAATACGGAATAAGAGAAAACGCAACAACCAAGAGAAAATAATTTAGTACCAGTGTACTTGAACCTTCAATCGAGACACGTATCCAGAGCAGTTCCTGTATCTAAACCAAGTTATCTTGTCTGTGGAAAGGTTTTGGATGAGCGGATAGCTAGTCTCTCATAGTAACACAAGTTAACCAGATACCATTTGGTTTGGTAGACCAGGGCATTTGAAGAATTTGGCCTCTAATCACCAAATCTTGTCAGCATATAGATGAGTCTTGCGTCTAACACCCATTTGCCTCCAGTGTTTGCCATCTTCCATAAGCCCTCGCTAATTACCGGCAGGGCTGTTGACCTTCAGCCCAGAGTGTGCTCGTGGTTCATGAACAAGAGCAGATGTGTTGCCGCTACACCACACATATGGCACTACATGGCTTAATGACATGCAACAGTCCACGCTATTGTGTCTGCTTGCCATCTACCTTATCAGTCATTAGCCTGCTAGCATGCTAATAGTGACACAGACACAGAACGACTTGAGAGAGAGAGACCGTCTGTGCATGCACCTCTAAACTGTCTGGAACAAAGGGCGAAGGAAACACGAGGAAAAGAAAATACTTTGAGTCTTTGGTGTCTGGCTTAGAACCCCTTGAGCCTGAGTCTCCTCTGGCCCCTCGGCTCCCTGTAGGACACAGAGGTGACTTTGGAAAGTGATCTGCGGGCCGCTGTGGTGGTCTCAAGTGTTGTCATGGCAAGTTACTGGGCAAATGGATATACGCATCCTCATGAAAACCAACAAAGGGATATGTGGTATATGTACATATTCAACTTTGTATGTTCAAGGGTGTTCTGCAGAAGAGTGAGCCCTGTGTTTCAAGAATCAATCTTTATTAAAAAGGATAAGACTGAAGAATTGATTTAATGAATGCGGCCTCATGTCCTGCGGCCACATGTAATCCGCAGAGAATCATTGAGCATGAGCTCAGGGGGACAAAAAGATGTTCGTAGAAGACTCATGGAGTGGCCTGTAATGATAGTCTCCATATAATCCCATAATTCCTTGTTTAATTAAACTCCGGAGCTGGCCTTGAGACTCAGCCAGCTCTGTTGCTCTTTTGTTCTCACAGTTGTTATTTGGAGGCTAGGTCTGACTGTTCTTTTGTCCACTTATCATGTCGGAAGATTCTAGCGGAGTGAACTCCAAACATCACTTAGAGTTTATAGGTGGAAAGGATGAATTAGATAAATTAGCTGCTTCAAATTCACTTGGGCAAGACGTTGAGGTGACCATTATAATTTTCACTTCAGTTGAAGAGCGAGGGCCTCTGTCGGTAGCAGAAATCTTTCCATACACCCTCTTCTTCAATATCTTCCTTTATTTCCCCTCTCCCACACTTTCTGGACTGTGCATGATGCAATCCAACTAGGCCTGGAGCAACACTGGCACGTCACACTGCCTTGTCAATGTCTCAATGAGCAAATTATGAAAATATGAATTTTATGACATGAAATGAAAAGGGCCATGTAGTTTGAATAGACATGCAGAGGAGGTGAAAATGATGCAATTTTCTAAATTCAGTTATAATGGTAATGTGCAATGGTAATGCGTATTTGCTGTCAGAAATTTCCCTGTCGGCCTGGATTGTACAGCTTTGTGCTGTATCTATATTCCTCAAGCAAAAATACAGCTTAGTTGAATGCCTAAAATGTAATGTAAAATATGTTCTAATTCATTTAATGACAACATATGGAAACACATGGGACTGAATGGTGCTGGTGTGATATTGTGTTGTATTTTGTGCTCCGGCTGTGCTGTTTATGAGCCGTGTGCCCTGGGCCAACGAGAGAGAATAGTGGGGTGAGGAGCAGCAAGGTGGCCTGTGCAGATTACCCCCTCTACCCAGAAACACCCCCGCTCCCCTCGCTCTGCCTGCGGCCCTCTGCCTTAACAGCCTCTGGGGCCCCACTCAGAGAGACAGGATTGTGTATCAGGCCTCTTCTATATTATATAAATATCTACAGATTAAGATAGTATTTGCTCCGTTGTGCTTTGAGAGAGGGGTAGCTGTCATTTGAATCCCTTTTACAGCCCTTCCCCCCTCGCGAAGGTCGCTTGCAGGCACCATAGCAACGGAAGAGGGTTGTGTCCCCAAAATACAGATAATGCTGTTAGAGCTATTTGAGCAGCTTCAAACCACATTTGGATGCTATGCTCTACAAACAGAGTTAATTCACACAAAAGATTCCTGCAGGATTAAATGAACGAACCTCACTAGACTTGCTCTACGTTGTAACATCCCATGATGGCCCACCTGTCCCTTTCCCCCCGCCAGGTAATCGCACAGACGATGGTTCAGATGTCGATTCGGAGCCCGACCTGCCGCTAAAGAGGAAGCAGAGGCGCAGTCGCACCACCTTCACCGCTGAGCAACTGGAGGAGCTGGAGAAGGCGTTTGAAAGGACACATTACCCAGACATCTACACCAGAGAGGAGCTGGCCCAGAGGACTAAACTCACTGAAGCCAGAGTACAGGTTCGACATACCAGAGCACTTTTTTTGTTTGCATTTATCTCATGTCAGGTTTTATTGTAGACATAACGTTGCCCTTCTTTTACCCAAAGCCATGATGTATTCATCTGTCAGGAAGATATGTCCCATTCACTGTTTTCATTATGTTAGGGAGCTCACTGCTTACAATAAACCTTCAACTCAGCTTGTCTTGAGGGGTCTGACAGAGATGCTCCCCATCTTCACACCTCAGACCTTAGAACCTGTCTGACATCTTGGGTGCCATGTGGTTATATGTTAAGGCTGAAGGACGATATGTACAGTAGAGTTATAGCAGCAGCTGCTCTAGCAAAGAGAAAGAGAGGAAGAAAAAAGAGAGGAGAGAGAATGCATTCCTGATGGATTTCTCATTCCGGCCTTTGGCCAGGATCTCATCCCATCACTTTCAAGCTTGCCGCTGCTTGTAAAACCCTCCACATATCACAGAGGGTTCCTCATCCTCTCTTGGGACCCTATGCCCCGACAACAACATTAATCAATCAGGCGCTAGTAAAAAAAAAGGTCTGGGGCACCCCTCTCCTCTTACCACAGTCGTTCACACTCCCTCTGAACCCCCCAAACTCTTCACCGCATGCTAAGTGTTCATCACACTACAAACATGCAGTCGGGGTAACTGATTCCACACATGTCTTTGTCCATCTTGAAACCCCCCAACATGCAAAGATGTACTGTATGTCTGAGTGGTTCATGCCCCACTCAAGGGAGGAGAAATTTATCTCATGCTTATTATAATGCAATATATTAGTTTTTGCAATGTTTTAGAGATGAGCAGGAAACCTGGACAGGAAAGGACTTTTGAAACAAATGTTTTATCAATATTTATTCAGAGGCATTACTCCGATATATTTTAATACATAAAGAAATACATCTGGAAAACAAATTCATATGAATCTGCATTTTGTAGATTATGAGTTATGATAAATCCTTACAAGCATTTATTATAATATGTTTTATTGTAGCCACAAAATCAGCATTTCTTTTTATTTTTTAAAGTTTATAGTGATTGGTTTTTGGTTGTACAATGATCTGGTCCAGTTCAGTCTTACAGTGGAGGCCAGTAACATCTCAGGTTTGAGAGGAAATCCATGCGGGTATTTGAACCTTTGTATTTATGGAAACTGACAAAAATATTTAAACATGAAAAATAAAGAGCAAGAATGAAAACTGAAACACTCCTACCTCTTCGCTCTTAGATAACAGAGCTAAATGATGTCATGTGCAAACCTGAGGTATTTGAGTCATGGCTATAATTTGTTAATGACGTTTTCCTCTTAATCTAATTCTGAAAGGCTTTGAAAGCCTCCAAAGGTCAACTCAAACTTAATTTTCGGAGAAGGCCACCCAAAAAAGGGACTCTGGTGAACCTAAGTAAATAATGACCAGTGTTGCCTGGCAGTTTGGTATTTTGGAGTGTCGACTACAGATCTGTAAAAATGTCTGGTAGGTTTGTCACCAACCAAGTTCAGCATTTCTTGGAAATGACTGGATATGTCACACATACGATGACCAAACTAAAAAGAGTTACTAGGTTTTATGTAAAGTTGATGGTGTGTGTGTGTGTGTGTGTGTGTGTGTGTGTGTGTGTCAGAGTATTCTGAAAATGTCCACCAGCTGGGCTTTCACATAGGTGCCCAAATGGCCCATCACAGGCCAGGAGAAAGGAGACCCTTTGGCCTGAGAGCAAAGCTGCTCCAGCACAGCTGCAATGACGCATCTTCCAGATGTCAGTCAGGGGCTAGCCAGTGTTTGGGGTTGAGGAAGAAACCATAAGGGGGGGTGCTGGAGGTGTCTCACAGAACCATATTTTAAGCCGAATTTGTGGCCGCGGTCATGGCTCAGTGTTATCCGTTTGTTATTAAACATGGTGATAATCTGTAAAGCAGCGGTTTTTAGGTTTGTGGGCCAGCATCATGTGATGTGAGCTCTGCTGCAAACATGTCTGGGCACTTAACACTCGGCGCCCAGTGCTGTGCTATAAATTAAGCAGCTAGATTCTTGCGTAAGTGATGAGTGTTTGGCTTAGCGCTGACTCACAACCCAAACTCACCGCCTCATAAACAGAGCTTACTCCCCTGTGTCTGCCCTTGCCTGCCATTTTGAGACCCTTTCACCATCCATCTTTATCAAGCCTCCTGCCCCTTTCAACAGCGCTACCAGCGCTCCTGCACGACCACTGGCCCGGCAATGGTTTTATCACCACAACTGACAAATTGTGGGATATGATCCATATCTCTCAGCAATTAGTTCCAGGCTCTGCCAGTGGGAGGGGATGCTGCCAAGTCTACCTATATCCTCCTCTGACGCAGTGTGTGTTGCCACTTCGCATCTGATAACCCCTCAGTCTTAACAGAAGCAGGCACTAAAGTCATTCCACGAGCTATTAGAGAAGAGAGCATCATTTGTTGTCTGTTCCCTCTGAAGTGTGGGCCAGGTGGGGGTTGCCGTCAGCCCGCCATAGAACAGAGGGAGGGAAGAGGCAAGAGTCTGGGGGCTGCTGTAAATCAGCACTCACAGATGAAGTAAATTACATTCTCCTCTATTTAGGCTGAAGTTTTTAAGAGGCTGACTCCTCAGCCTCGGCTGAAGCTCATCATCCCAGCATGCTGCCGGCTCGCTTACCGAATCTGTCACATAGATCCTCTTTCATTACCAATAAACATTCTGCATGTAGCTATTATAGTTAGTGGAATCTAATAAGGTATAAGCATTGCTTTTATGAAGCGTGGAAATCAATTTGGAAAAAAAGTTTCTCTCTTTATCTGCGGCTTGTGCTGGAGCGTTGATGCACGGGATGAATAAAGAAAAGAGATGGTGTGCCGTCTGATCTCAGGGGTCACTGTTGGATCTCACACTGCCTTCATAATGTTACACAGATTGTCCTCTACATAAATATAACAGACAAATCATCCTCAAACACCAGGTGCTTTCTGGCTCATGCAGGCGGTGTTGAACAGGTTTGTGGTATAGCTAGCAAAAATATAATCCCGTAGAGACGCATCATGAGGTAATAGACCATTTCTTGATTGTTAGACTATCAATTGAGTACCAACGGCAGGAGGGAAAAGCACAATGGAGCTGAGTGGTGACAACCAAACCCAACAGGCAACTGTATTCCCGCCAGTATGGTTTTATGTTTCATAAAGGAATAAATAGGATTTATGTAGATTGTAGGGGAGAAATTGTTGCAATGCATCAGTGTGAATGTTCTAACACTTTCTTATTATTAGAATTTAAATGACTTTGGTACAGTGCTTCTGTACTCCTGATACTTATCAAGCTAATCCCACTCTCCTCTCAAATTCACACTCCTAGCTACTTTAATTAGCATAGTGCCAGTCTGGAAGGCAAGCAGGGAGGGAATCAGAGAGAGAGAGAGAGAGAGAGAGAGAGAGAGAGAGAGAGAGAGAGAGGGGAAAAGAGAGGGGAAGGAGGGGGGGTGTTGCGTGGTATGAGACAGAAGAGGATTTGTATGTTGAAGCGGGTTGCATCACTCTTCTGTGTTTTTGTCGATATGAAGTCAACAGCACATTTTGTTTTGTCATTATTCATCTGAACAATGTTGCAAATTGGCTCCTGAAAGGCGTCACACATTCGGTACTTCCCTTTGACAAAATAATTCATGGAGGATTGTCTGAAAAGAAATTCTGAAACATGAGCGATCCTGTTTAAGAGAAACAAGGCTGATTTTTACTGCAGTGCAATGTCATGCGTGACAATGTTGTGATGGTATTATCATGATCATCAATGATACGAACGCGCCGCTCAATGGCGAGGACTGAATTGTGTTTGAGAGTGAGACCAAGACAGACGCCAGTGGAGAGATGTGAGCAATGGCAGACACAAGTTGAAATAGGGATCAACATTGTGCTGCTGTACTGAATGTCATGGTTGCTCCCACTATGTTGTGCATCCCATTGGACTCTGAGACTTGCATCTAGGCCCTTCTACTGATTGTGCTCTGCAGCAACCCCCCCCCATGTCTCCCCCTCCACCATGTCTGTGTTCATTTCAGTCGTTCAAAGCTGTCTCTTTTTGTTTCTCACGGCAGGGCTAAGCTTCACTTCTATACGATGAGGTATCCCTCCAGGTTTTATACCATCCCCCCCCCTCCAGAAACTTTCCCCACAACGGTTCACAGATGCATAATACAGACTCGTCCAAGTGTATTGAGTGCAGGGCAACCTGCAAACCTTTTAGTCCGTGAAAACAAAACAGAAGTGAGCAACATGGATTCTGCAACACACTTGTAGGTAGATAGGGAGACATGGAGGAGCACTGCAGCTCTCTGTACTGCAGGGAATTAAACCGGATTGGGGAGAGCAGAGGAGAATCTGTGGTCCAAGGTGACTTTGTGATCAGGTTCCAGAGCGCAGCCTCAAATCCTCAGCTTCAGGCTGTGTGTCACTCTGTGTGAGAGCGAATACAGCGCGCATGTGTTTGTGTGCGAGGGCTACTGCACAATTTGTGTACATGTTTATCCCAGTCTCAGCTGAGAGCCCATGATCGTTGGGGTAAGTCATTCCAGCTCCTCAGAGACAATATGGTATTGACCTGGCACACTGGGACCAATGTAGTCCGCTCTAACTCGGTAGGGCTGCAGCCTTTGGCCTTTGTTTAGTGTGTTGGCATCGCAGCAAGCCTGTTCAAAGCCTCAGACTAAATTCAGTTAGGTAGATACTCTTCGTGGACTCCCCTCTGATGAAGGTGGGTGGGTGTCTGTGGCAGATGGAAGTATGATTAGAAGGGAAACACCAAAAATAAATGTGCAAAACACAAATCAAGCATTTAGATGTTTGGTACATATCTATTTGTAGGCTTTCAGGGTGTCTGTGGTAGGCAGGACTGGGTAAGATACACAAGTCTACCACTGTGAAAATGTATCACGGAAAGTGTTATGTTATTACATTTGATGGGGAAATATTGCTCTGTATTAATGGTAGTGGAGGATTGCATGGAAAGAAAGTGAAAGTGCAATAACAAGAGAAGGAAAAAGGAAAAGGCAAAAAGAGAGTTTTGTGTTGGCCATGATGGAACACCTCCTCTCTAAGCTCCGATGACAAAGGGGGAAGGAAGTTAAAGTGAATATAAAAGAGGGGTGGGGTGAGTGGAAGAGGTTCAGAGGTCGGAGGTGAAGTGGCACCGCGGGGTGGGGTGATGGGGAGTGTGTGGAAGGAAGGGGTGTGCCCCTGTGCCCCTCCCCTGGGCTAGGCAGCTGTTTGTCTGGCCCAGTAGGAGCTTAGTTCAGACCTTGGACCACGCTCCACTACATCCCAATAGCAGAAATTTCACTGGAGCCACTCACGGCGTTTGTTTTGGAACAGTTGATTGAAGGATTGAAACAAGGTCTTTAGAAGTGATAGGGCTCCGGATAAAAGTTCCCCGTTGGTTTACAAGTTGCACAATTGAGTTTTGTGTTTTTCTCAAGCGTCGGTACAGTCACAGCCCTACTGCATGGCATTTTCTTTCTCTTAAATGCGCTTGACTAAACTGAGCTATGGGCAAAAATCACTGGGTCTTTACACAGGCATTAGCGCTGAGGAAAAGAAGCACATTCAAATTAAGATCTCTGTTGGGTTGAGATCCCTTGTAGGTCTATACGAGTTTATATGTATGTTTGTGTGTAGAAAAAGAGGCAGCCCCAATAGCAGCGAGTATGTCGCTGTGTAAGTCCCCTTGAAAGTGTCCCTCTTTAAGACCTGTTTAAAAGGGACGCCCCCTCTTTGTGTCCAGTGTTCTCCATGGCGTATGGAGGGGCTTTTGTCCCCCTCTTTCATGTGCTCTCACAATAGCCCAGGCCGTTTGAAACACAACAGTAGATGAACTGCGCTGACAGTGTATTAAACTCTGATGAATTGCCTGTGCGAGGCATAGATCAATGTCCTTCAACCCTTAGCACACAGTGAGCCCAGGCCTTGTCTTGGTTAAATGGAACAGGTTGCTGGCTGTATGGCCACTCTTTTCAAAAGCCTGATTATATTCATGTTTTGTTGAAGCAGAAGCCTTTTTAAAATGTATAAATCGCTGCGGTTCAAAAGGGCCCTATTTTGTCTCTTTCATTCAGGGAATTGACATTGTGTCTGTGGCTTCTGCTGCTCATTTTGTTTGAATTTTGCTATTTACACATGAACCTTAAAATCCAGCGCCTTGAATCTAAACCTAAAATGTTTTTTTTCTCTTTAAATGTAGTTTTTAAACTTCTCTTTAAAAATGACCTACATTAAAAATTGCTCAGTACTACTGTACATCTGTTTGTGTGTCTAACTGTGTGCGTGCAGCACAGAGGTGGCATTCCTCCTGGCCTACCTCAAAGTGTCTAATAGGTTCATAAACATACTTGAGATGTCTGATGTGGAGGCCTGTGGCCTACCTCTGACCCCTTAATGACTTCTTCCCCTCTGAAGGGGGCTTAGGGCAGCCTGTTTACACAGATCACAGCCTCAGCCACTTAAGAACAACAGGGCCGGACCACTGTGGCGGCTCCCACAGGGACTAGCCTCTAAACTACCACCAGCACCACCACTCACACTAACCAGCAGATTAATCACAGGTGGCAGGAGCAAGCAGACTCTATTGACTCTTGAGTCTACTGGAATCAATTGCTCGTTGTATAAGCATAAATGGAGTTTTAGTAAATGAAAAATAAAACTGTTCTAGTATGTGCAACTTGGGTGAGGGCTCAACATTCCTCAGTTATCTCTGAGAGGTCCTCAAAGGTGAATAGAAGTAAAAACACACTATTTAAACTGGGTTTTCTTCGGTAGTTGTGGGTATTCCTCTTGGGGATTTTTTTTTCATTTAAAAAAAAAAATCGCTTTCTTTTCCACGCCAGGTGTGGTTCAGCAACAGACGAGCCAGGTGGCGTAAACAGGCTGGAGCCAATCAGCTAGCAGCCTTCAACCACCTGCTACCTGGAGGATTCCCGCCCACAGGGATGCCAACCTTACCCACATACCAGCTACAAGAGTCCGGCTACCCCGGCACCACACTATCACAGGGTAAGACGGCCACGTCAGAGCCCCGCCTCTTTCTTTAGGGTGGCTGTAGACAATCTTACTGTCTGAAACTTCTGCCCTCTTCTAAATTGGGTTAATCTAATCTGAACATAGTGGCATTTGCGGTATGCCGTTTGCGTTTTATGTTAACAACATTTTAGATCATATATGAAACCATGTGCTGCATATGAGATCCATACAGGAAGTAGTTATCTTTACAACCACTTCTTTGTTGCAGCAGAACAGACACTTCACTTTATGTCTTGTGAGTTACAAGAGCAGGCTATTTCTACCCTCCACAGAGCCAACATGCACAAAACCTTAATGTACGATGCACATTGCTGTGATAATGTGTTTCATAGTGACTGAGTATTGTTTCATCTGCTTGAGCCACAGCTGATGATCCCTGTATAATGTGACGGTTTCAACCCTTGATCCTTTCTCATCTATCCTGCTGTGTGTTGTTTCGGTGTCAGACGGCAGCAGCACATTGCACAGACCCCAACCCCTGCCTCCATCCTCCATGCACCAGGGAGGTCTGGGTGCTGACGGCAGCTCTGCCTACGGCCTCTCGTCCAATCGCCACGGCTTCTCCAGCTACTCCGATACTTTCATGAGCCCTTCAGCATCCAGCAACCACATGAACTCCGTCGGCAACGGGCTCTCCCCACAGGTCAGTCCAGGAAGCATCACCTTGCTGTTTCATGTGCGGCTGTATATAATGTTCCCATATAGGTAGTGTTGAAACTCCCCTCCTCCTACTCGGAGCAGTTACTGTTCAGAATATGTAATTGTATTTGACTGAAATTAAAATTCAGAAAAACAACTGTCAGTGTGGGCTTTCATGTTCGCTGCTAAAGCCCTGGATTTATTTCAGCGACTCTAAATTGCTACATTTGTAAAACAATTGGATTAACATCAACAAATTAAAATTCATCATGATAGTACAGCGACTGCTCGCGCTGCTCCGAACAGCGGTTTTCGACTTTCCTGGGACATGGAAATCCTGCGCAGCGCAGTAGGAACACATGCAGATGAAATAATTAGCTAAAGCTTATAAATGTAGCCCCTTAATCTTCTTCAAGTAATTGTCTACAGCTGGAAGACTCCATTACTTTGCGTGATTTTGTTCGTGTCTTTGCCGTGTCCTCTGTATGTGGGGTTTTATTCTGCTGGCCTCCCTTGGTCACTGTACCTGCTCTCCTCTCTGCTCTGTACTCTACTCTGTGCTCTACTGTGTCACTAAGGCAGAGCATCACCCAGGGTAATTAGATTCCTGCTTCTCCTAATTGCAGTATTAATCTGTAGCAGGCTTGAGACGTCTACCCCATCCATTCTCCTCTGTCGTAAAAAATGCAATTTCTTTGCCATGTCAGTGTGTGATACTGTATGTGCAGGTTTGTTTGCTCTCCTTCCTGAAAAGCTATGGATTTCACATGGTAACCTCTTCGGGCACCTCCATTAATGAGCGTTTAAAATGCGACTCTATGGTGAGGTTTGAGCCTTAAGTAGCACAGAATGAAAAATGATTTGTATTGATGCAAATCGTGTGTGCCGAGTGAATTATACACAATTACCCATCAATACTGGCCAGTCTTGCCCACCCTCACCAACAAGATGTGGTTAACAGGCAGAAAATAAGATTGAAATGGTGTGTAAAGAGTTGAAAATGAATTTCAATGCTGCATTTGTCCACAATTACCCCGTCGTTCACACGTGTTTTATTGGGAGTTTTTTTTCTTCTTCAAATATTTCTCAAAGCAGATTGGAAACATTCTTGGTATTACCCTCTTTCTTCAGAGAAGAAAGAATTAAGGATTTTGTGACAAAAAAGAGATTTTCTCTCCTGCTGGAGCGACGGAGGATAACATGGAGGCTCACAGCGTGTTTGATTGTTAATCGTGGCACAGGGGCTTTAACTGCTAATGCTCTCACTGCAGACCTGCAGAAAAACACCAGGAACATGGAAGGCTTTTTTTTTTCATTAATGGCTCTCCTTAATACTGGCATGGGGTATACTGTCGCTCGTTCTCCCTCTTCCCAGGCATTCAAGAATGTGTTGGGATAATAAACACTTCCTGTTGTAGTGAGGATTAGGACAGCAGCCTTTGGGCAACTGTACAGCAGGGATTTTTAGTATTAAATAATTCAATCAAGTAGGTTTTTCTAAAACTCTTCTATAAACCTACTTTTTTTTTTTTTTTTTTTTTTTTTTTAACTTAGGGTTTTATATCATATATATATATATATATATATATATATATATATATATATCAGTTATTTTGTGGTGTGTATGTGGTGTATAAGGATGTTTTGATGTTTCACATAATTTTCTGGGTGCACAGAATTGAAATGTATTGAATGTATATGGAATACCATGTGGCATTCCTATCAGGTTCTCAGCATGGAGATGAATGTTCCCACTGACAGCAGAATCAGAGTTCACTACATGCCACAGTGTCCTGCTGAGTTGAGCAGCCTCTCTCTCTCTCTCTCTCTCTCTTTCTCTCTCGTTCTCTCACACACAACTATGCACCAAACACAACACAAAAAACTTGCACAATAAACACAAACTTCATTTCACTTTGCTTGCAGTTAAGCAAATGTCACTTTCTAGTCGTCTCAGTGGCAACTCATTTTCAGTTTTGGAAATATATTGTTGACAGAAATTTGATGCCTCACAGTTTTTTTATGATGTACAGTATGTTTTTCCTCTCCTGTCTTCCCTGTAATGGAAAAAGCAATACAAAGAGACTCTCCATCGAGATGGAAATGAGAATTTGATATTGTAGGTTTCAGACAGCATCTGTTTGGAGGAGATATGCTTGTGTATTGGTATGTGTGAGCTATTTTCTCAAGTGTCTGGCATTGATGGCCTAGCGGTTGCTGGTAAAGATTGACAACAATTCTCTGATTCCCAGTAAATGGGGTGTGGTGGCAAGGTGCCAAGTCTGTAATGGAATCCTGCAGCGTTCAGCATTCCCGACAGGTGCTCACGTCTATCCCAATCCCATAACCTATCCCGACAGCGCACTTTTTCCCATTACTGCTGGTGGAAAAACCATCCGCACTGACAGTGGCTGTTGTGGGATATACAGTACGTTTGGCTGGTTTGAATGAGGCACAATATTAAGGGTGGTGTGAGTGAAGCTGTGCATGGCTGAGCAAAAGGTATGAGACCAGAAGTGTATTTTGTTGTTGGTCTTGTTTCATTTGGTGGCACAGCGGGTGTTGGAGAGAAGGAAGGGCACTAAGAGCAGGCACTCCAGTCCTTTTGAGCTATCTTTACTTGAAGATATGAGCTGATGTCTTCTCCTTCATGCTGTGTTTTTTCATTTTTCATCATGCGTTTTGTCTTGACCGTTCTAAATACCTACATGGTTGATTTGTGTCTCTCCTAATCTAACTAAATAAGTGAGCAATCAGCTCTGCCTTTCCTAGCTGAGGAACAGCACCTGTAATAAGAGACTTTAAAAGTATCTTTAAATACTCTTCAAATGATTCTTTGAAGCGGTGTTCTCGGAGGTTGCGTTTGTCAGACGTCCCTGCTGAATTCCTCATTATTGCATGACAGGGACACCTGCTGGGAGAGGGGAGAAAACAACTGCACCGGAGCACTAAAGCAGCAAGGAGCTCAGTGGCAGAGTTTGGGTTTGAACCTCAAGAGAAGTCTCTGAAATGTTAAGATCAGGAATATAAGGAACAGAAAGCATTTTCTCCTGCAGAATAAAAGTAGGAAATACACTGAATATGGACGCGGTCCACATTGATGCATAGCAGGAAGGAAGTTTGTGGAGGAAGTTTTGGGAGGAAGTTAGTTTTTTTTCTGTTTTGCAGTTTTATGAAAGTGTTGTGTGTTTTGGAATGACAAGGATGTGTGTGTGTGTGTGTGTGTGTGTGTGTGTGTGTGTGTGTGTGTATCTGAGGAGGGCCTTTGGGCTGTGTGAGTGGGCTGGGCCTCCACACACACACACACACACACACACACACGCGCGCGTACGCGGGATCAGAGGCAGAGCAGCTCTCACCCCTGCCTCCCTTTGATCTGTGTCCCCAGGCCTGCCTGCCCGCGCGGCACTGCACCGTACCACGCACGCTGACACCACGCTCGCCAGCGACTCCCCACAACTGTCTGAGAGAGATAAGCCAGGGGAGACTCCAAACTGTGCTGCTGCTCTTCCATTAGCGAGCGCAGACGCTTCTTTTAAAAAACGGGATGAATTATATTTAAGAAGCAAGCTCTGCCGTTGCCAAAAAAAATGAAGAAGGGAAAATGTACGGAACAATCTGGAGCTCTGGCTTCATTCCGCCTCCCTCCCTGACTTCTAACAAGACATCCTGCACCTGAATACCAATGAGAGGGGGAGATTCATGTAGTCCCCCACATTATTAAAACTTGGGCATTAAGCCTCTCACCGGGCACCGTGTCAGCTGGCAAGCTCCACTGACAACAAATCAAAGGGGATGAGCACATAGCCTGCATTCATAGCTCAGCCACTCGCAGAGCAAGAGGGGGAATACATACTGGTTAATTAGAACTCCCATTAAAACAAATACTGTTTCAATTTGGCAAGTATAAAAAAAGATGTAAGAGGCTTTCTGAAAAAAAGAGACCTGCTGTTGGCAGCTGCCAAGAAAATCAAGGGACTGTAAATCATATCCACTGGCTATACTGTTTTTGCACAGATTATTAGTGTTTGCTGTTGTTTTGCAACACTTTTGAACTCTGAGGAAAGATGTGCCGTCTGTGACACCCAAATTCACACACGCACAGTCTGTTGCCTGACTTCAACGTGCTTAGATATATATATATAGCGTCTTGTCGGCCTGAACTCCGGGCTTTGACTTTTGTGACGCGTGACATTCGACAGACTGCAACAGCGCCACGCGTACAGCAGGTCGCGGTCAGGCTTCGGGGCTCACCGCGGTCAAGCGTAGCCGTCGGTGTACCTGGGCCATTTGTTGCTCGCTCCATCTTCTAGGCTCTCTGGAGCAGTGAAGCCAAGTGAAGCCATTTTCTGTTCATTCCAGAATATTTTTGGACGGAGCTTCATGTATTCATAATCTATTTTTCACCTACCAACCTTCCTCCCCTCTATTTGGCTTTTTGTCATCCCATGATGCCTTGCCAATAGTGCTTTGCTCTTTCTCTCTCTCTCTCTTTCTCCCTCTCTCTCTTTCTTTCTTTCGCTGTCTCTCTCTCTCTCTCCCCATTTTTCTCTCTTGCTCTAACTCTCTCCCCTGGAGAGGCAGCTCCTCTCCCTACACCCAGATGAAAGGCTATGGCGGACAATAAAAATGCTATTTAAATGCAAGGGTGTTTGTGTGCGGGTGAGAGATATTTCCTGCTGAAAGTGAGCTGCTGCATCCTGATAAATAGTAAATATAAGGGAATGTGATTTACATTTATCTTGCAGAGGCAGCCAATATGAATTTCAGTAAATCCTAGAAGATGGGGATTTAAGTAGAAAATGACTGAGACTGATTCACATGCTGTGTGTCCCACGCAGTTGAAATGCCTATAAGGTGGAGAGTGGTATTGCCTTTATTAAAGTATAGGCACAGACATCGATCCTATCTTAAATACCAATTACACACAGACATACACCCTGTCACATGCTCAAGAAGTTTCCATTGCAGAGATTTATGGCATTATATGGGTGTGTGCTATTGAAATAATAATAATAATAATGATAATAATATGTTACTTGCATTCTCCCACTCCACTTGTAATAGCAGGCTGTTAAGGCAGGTGAAATGTGTGGGGGCATAAGCTGTTTGACCTATTTCTCTGGAGCCAGGGGTCAGGGTTCAGGGGGTTATGGGACGGTGGGGGGAGAGGAGGGCCGGGCTGCTGTGAACCTGCCCTGCTAGCCGGAGGTTTGGGATGTTGTGGAGCTGCATGTGGTTCCTGTTAGTTCCAGATGCCACTCTGACAGGTGCATAGCCGTGATTAATACTCCCTCTGACTATCTCGCTCGCTCACTTTTTCCTCATTCGGTCCCCCTTCCCTGTATCTCTTTCTCCATATCCCTCATTGGCACTGCATGTCTCTTGGTACCTTTCCTCTCCTGCTCCAGCAAACTGTTTTCTTAGCCTCTGTAAAAAAAAACTAAAAAAAAACGGAAGCCCGGGGTTGCTGGGAATATGACTTTCCAGTGTTAAACATTGTCTCGCCAGCAGGGTTCAGAGCACATCTCTCCCTCTCCCTCTCCCTCTCTCTGTTTCTGACAGCCAAATGAGAGTAAGGGAGGTGGTTGGGTCCTCAGCTGGTCGTCTCAGGCAGCAGCTCTCCCCTCTCAGTCTCCAGCTGAGAGCTATTTCACTATTTATTTACATGTAATTATGGCTATGAGGTGCAGATATTAACACTGTCAAGAACAATTTGACCTGACATTTTTCACCAGGCCTGGCCCCTGCTGTTTTTAGCAAACAACCCCCAGCCCTCCTCCTCCTCCTCCTCCTCCTCCTCCTCCTCCTCCTCCTCCTCCTCCCCCCCCCGTGCTCCTCCACTCCCCGATCCGCCTCGCTTTCCTCGTGGAGCAGCTCCCTCACACACGCAGGCCTGCCTCCCCGAAACCACTCTCCTGGAATCAGAAAATCTGCCGTTTAATTTAGGAGAGGCGTTGGTGCGAGGTGCAGAGAGCTGAAGCCTCTGTGTGTGTGTGTGTGTGTGTGTGTGTGTGTGTGTGTGTGCGTGTGTGCATGTGTGCATGTGTGTGTGTGTTGGAGGGGCCTCTCTTGTTCCCAGTGGCTGAATCCATCCCATAGTTACTCAAGCATATCGCTAGCAGAGAATAGACGATTGCTCCCCACACGTTCTCCAATTGCAGCCCAATAGACGGCATATTAACCTCTGGTTAGCGCGGGTTCAGGTTTATAGCTTCTACCGCGGGACGTTTAGGAGGGAGGGAGCAGCTGCGCTCCCTGCAACACCGGGGCAGGCGAGGGGAGGCGAGGGGAGACGAGGGGAGAGAGAGAAGGGTGCAGACAGCCCGAAAGTAAATATGAATTCTGTTCCATTTCTGCTTGTTTAAGCTTTCCTTAATACGCGTGAATGCTTTCATGAGTCGTCGCTCTCTCTCTCTCTCTCCCTGCAGCGGGGGGAGAGAGAGAGGCTCAGGACGGCTAACATGTTGTGAGGAGTGACAGCTTGTTCCAATGCCCGCTAATCGTCCTCATCTGTGCCTGGCTTGTCAATGCCCAGATTCTGTCAGTGCCAATCAGCCACTTAATTGAACACAATTAGCAACCCCCCCCCCATACGCACCACATTCTTCAAAGGCCTATTTCTCTCCCCCCCACTCCCCCATCCTCCCATTCTACCTCTCACTCTGCTTCTGTCTCCTCATCCTATGGCGCTGGTGGAAGACACTTCAGTTTTTATTAATGTGCCGCGGCCAATTAACGCAGTGACACACAGGCCAGGGCCCGTCATCTGCTGCCTGCCACCAACCCGGCTTGTCTGCGGCGGCCCCACGCCACCCCTCGCGCCATCTCCACCGTGACCAAAACGCTCTAATTCAATTTATGCAATCACTGTTATTTTTAAATAGTCATTTTGTCTGCTCAGATGAGGGGCCTCGCTGCCCGCTGGGCCGGCCTTCTCATGTGGAGGATGGGGGAAGGGTCGGCCGCTCTGGGAGCAGAAGTCTCCCCGCTTGGAAGGGAAAGTCCCTGATCATCTCATATGTTATTTTCTTCCCTCTTTTTTTATTTTGTTTCAGGTTATTTATACATTTGAATCCTTCATCAGATTTTAATTTTTTAATCAACTATTAAAGTCAATGTTTGTGAAATTATTGAAATTTTGAAATTGAGTATGTTTTTTAACTTAACTATCAATGAAAATATTGAATTTTTGCACCATATATTTTTTAAAGGACATGTTTTATATTTTGTCAGTCGGTTTCCAGACTGCCTGACTCCTGGGTCATGGAATTAAACACTAGATTCTCTTCCTGTAATCACGCCCTCAGGACTGGCCTTCAAATATTGATCTGAAATTCAGTGTCATCACTGTGGATCTTTAATCAGTCTCTGCGGAAGCGAGTATCAGCCGGGCAGATCTGCTAAGGTGCAAGATGCTATTCTGCACCACTCAGATAACTTACAGACATTTGGAGTGCTCATTTTTCCCTCTCTGCCCCGGTGACCTCTGCCTAACTTAAAGGTACATCTTGGGGGCATTTGATTTGGGCAGAACGGGGAGCTATCGGTGACAGAGGAACTAATCCAGTCTTGTGCAGATTAAGAGTATTTGTGGAGTGGGGTGTGTTGGCGCTGGCGCCGGGAATGGAACAGAAGGGGCTCCTATCAGCTCTCCAGGCAGGCTAGCCCTCAGGCCAACGCAGTCCTACAGGAGTCTTTGTACTTCGCAAAGCCTCCACTCTCCTCTCACTCACTCTATATCACTTTTTCTTCTCTCTTCTGCCCCCCTCGCTCTCTTTCTATAGGCTATCGTATTCACTGCTCCATTTCCTCTCTTTACTCTACTGAATTTGTATTATTTTAATCCAACAAGAGCTCAAGTGCCCAGTTGTTCTGGGCAGGTGCTTGAAGAGGGCCAAATGAGGTGATGTGATTTTTGTGATTCATGAAATAGAAACACAATCAGTCCTTACTGCTGCTAGGAAAACTAGGAAAACAGGAATGTTGTGCATTGCAATATTGCATTAGATAGCAAGGCATAGAAAGGAATATGGAATATGACAAACACTGGGTTATTGTTGTCTTATTCACTGCACTTCTCTCGGCTCTCTAGGAGTGAAGATGTTTTATTGTGGAAGGAAATCTAACAAAGAACAACTCGTCAAACATTCACACAGACAAAAAAAATGTAAATTGACTGTTGAAGAAATTAGCGAGGTATGAAAGAGACTCTTTTTGTCTCAAATGTGCTATTTATTTATCTGAAAGGATGCACATTGTATCAATTTACACTTCTCCATTCACTTTGCCGCAGGCTGGAGGGCTCAGAAGTTGAGAGAATTAATTACTTTTTTATTATTATTTATAAAGTAATCTATCTGTAGAGAGGGAGAGGAAAGGGGAGTGGGAGAAGGGAAGGGGGGAGAGGGAGAGAGAGAGAGAGAGGCAGGGAACGCCCTGGAGCATTGTCCTTTAAACTAGGTCCTGGCTCACATTATCTCCCAAACCAGCACTCACACAAAGTCAAACAACAAACGAACTCTGGGCTGCTGAGGACGCTGTGTGCAAGGAGAGAGGGGAGGGAGAGAGGGAAGGAAGGAAGGAGAGAGGGAAGAATAGAAACAGGGAGCAAGAGGTTGAGTTGGTCTTCTCTGCAAGGGTGTAAAGAGTGAAATGCCGTTATTGAGATTTCTGCTCATCTCTGAAGTGTCCCGGTCAGTCAGACACCCAAAGTGGAGTTACCTTCCGCTGCATAGGACCCCGTTCAGGAAAACCAGCAAATATCAAAATAATATCCTCGTCAATCCAAAACCATCCTCCCTTAGTGTATATCAATCTGTGCCCATATTATCTATAAAAGTAGCTCTTTTATTCCTTTGTGACAAAAACGTGACTGGCAGGAAGTTGACTGGCGTTTGAATCAACAGGAATACTATAGTTTAGGTTTATATTACATTTGTGTATCAGTAGAAAAATGTTCAGGTACCCAGCATGCCATTGGTTTTATGATTCAATGATTTCATATAACCTCTCAATGCGACTTGAAAGGGCCTCAACACAAAGGAGCAAAACAAAGCCTTGCAGTGGATAATATAGAATAGATGCGCGAGGAAGACTACGTTGAGTCGCGTTGAAGTGCACGGCTCCGTCCTGCATGGCCCGGCACCTGACAGATCAGATTACCCGTATCTGTACCTTCATCAGATGAGAAGGAGGAGCTGTTGAAACGGCATTGATTTTTATTTAGCTGTGTGAACACTAGAATATTACCGCTAGATAGCTAATAAGAACCTGCCTGCTCTGGAGGAGCTTACCGTTTCCCCTCCAGCCCAACTGAAATCATCAACGCAGAAACCGGTTTTGGGAAGGACACGTGAAGGATGCGTCCTCGCAGATGGCCGAGTCAATCTAAAATAAGAACACTGCAGCAATGTCAACGATAAGAAGTCATTCTCTTTTGAAGAACTTTTATGATCCATGAATAATAACTGGGCTGATTGTTGGCGATGTAATCAAGCTTCAATTACCCAATGACTAAAATGGACTCATGCCCTGCAGCTGTCTCTCTATGGACACTTTACACCCCCCCACCCCCCAACCCAACCCCCAGCATGGCCATCACTAACCATCCTCCTCCTCAGTCGGCAGCTCGGCTCCATATGGGAAGGAGCATCACATGTGTCCTGCATGAAGAAGGCCATGAATCTCCCTCTTATGGATACATGTCACATGCTTTGTCTGCATGTGTGGAGGGGACGGTGGGGGTTTCCTTACTGATAGAATTAACATGTGGAAATGACTAACCAGCCGTTATGTTTCTGATGTGCTCCAAGTGCTTCATATTTCCTGTGAGACCTAAAGATATGATTAACTTGCACAATCTGGTTAATTCTCCCTCTGTGGGATGTTCCTGGCTGCGTATTGTTAGTGCGTCAGGAGGTTCACAGCGGATGGCCTTTTGTGGGCTGCTGTATTGCCTCTGTGTTTATACCTGGTGTGTGTGTGTGTGTGTGTGTGTGTGTGTGTGTATCACCCCTGTGTAACCACCTCCATGATGGGCTAATTGGTTTAGCAGCCAAGGGGCCAAAGGCCAGTGCAGCATAGCGAATCTCAACGTGAACCTGATGTTGAGAGGGAAGCTTCCCCGCTATAGGAGGGAAGCATGTGTGGGACCATTCCCCTTTTCCCACCCCCGCAGACTCCTTCACACTGAACTAGCGCTAGCAGCAGAGGTAATCTCTTCCACTTGAACATAGTTTGAGGCCTTCTTCTGATGACTGTCACATGCTATTGAACATGAATCTAGATGATTGAATGGGATGCTTTTATAGTCTATGAATAATGTACACACTGTAATATTCAGGCGAGCCCCAACCTGCAGTATCAGCGGGCCCCTCGGTGTGGTTTGGTGGATCCTACTTTGAGAGGATCTGAGGGATCATTTACCAGTTCCAACTCCATTACTATTCATGAGATGGGTAGGCTAGGGGCGAGGGATTAGGGACTCCCTCGGTGCTTGTTGTGCTGTAGGCTGGGGCTCAGGCCTCGGGCTCCGGGACAGGGGCTGTCTGGCACCGACGGTGGGTCTATTATCACCCTGGGACCCTTCTGTCCCACAGCAGTACACTTACTGGCAGCACCAGCTAATGGAAACAGTCTCTCTTGTTCCCTTTCTCCTTTCTTAACCTCATCACACCCCTCGTATCCTTCCCCCTGTTCTCTGCCTTTTAAAGATGGGGGAAGTTTCTTCCTTTCCCTATTTCAAAGTTGAAGTGATGCGTTTCTATTGGCATCTTTACCGTGAAGTGCCACGATAGCGCCACATCGCAGGGAAAAAAAGTACTTTCCTTCAAGTCCGTCAACGCTTTGATCCTTGATTTTTCCAAATTTCTAACAGCCTCCATTCCCCTTCCCCCTTCCCCCCCCCCCCAGGTGATGAGTATCCTGAGTAACCCCAGCGCCGTCTCCTCCCAGCCCCAGCACGACTTTTCCATCTCCCCCCTGCACAGCAGCCTGGAGAGCTCCAACCCCATCTCAGCCAGCTGCAGCCAGCGCTCCGACGCCATCAAGAGCGTGGACAGCCTGGCTTCCTCCCAATCATACTGCCCCCCCACCTACAGCGCCACCAGCTACAGCGTGGACCCGGTCACCGCGGGCTACCAGTACAGCCAGTATGGACAGAGTGAGTACTTTGTGTGTTTGTGTGTGTGGTCATCTTTTCTCCCAGCAGGCTAATAAACCTCCTACCAAGTTGACTCATTTTGAACAACGGCGGCGCTTGGAGGAAGTGATGCCCAACTCCCATGCAAGAGAGCCCCCTGACCTTTGCCCCCTTGGTTGGTGGAGGCAGACACGTGCTCTTGATAAAGACCCCCCC